>PVJO010006207.1:0-91091 GCA_004026905.1 Hystrix cristata | reverse complement strand
TAGAAAATGAAAATTTATGCTATCAAAGAAGGAAAAATACAAAGCAGAAAAGTACAAATGGTCAGTAAACATTTGAAAAATTATTCAAATGTATATGCAATGAAAAAATGAAATTTAATACTATTGAACCAGAAGTATTTATAAATAAGGTGATAAATAGAAAACAATATGAGAGTATCAACCACATACCTCAAAGAACGGTCAAAACGTGCAACATTGTCAACATCAAATGCAGGGGACAATGCGAAGCAGCAGAGACTCTCATTCTTTGCTGGTGGGAACAGAAAATGGCACTGCCACTTGGAAGACAGTTTCTTGTAAGTCTAAACATATTCTTCCCATAATAATCAAGTCATCCTGTTCCTTGGTATCTACCCAAAGGAAGTGAAAACTTACATCCACTCAAAAACACTGCACGTACATGTTTTTAACAGTTTTATTCATAATTGACCAAACCTGGAAGCAACCAAGATGTCCCTCAGTGGAAGAATGGATAAAACGTGCTATATCCAGCCAATGAGTACTATTCAGCAATAAAAAGAAATGAAGTATCAGGCAGGAGAAGACAGGGAGGAAACGTAAATGCATATTACTAAGAGACAAAGTCAATCTGAGCGGGCTCTATATTGTACAACTCCACCACCTAAACAGCATTCTGAGGGCTGGGTATTTAGCTCAAGTGCTAGAGCGCTTGCCTAGCAACCACAAGGCCCTGAGTTCAATTCCCAGCACCCAAAAAAACCAACATTCTGGAAAAGGCAAAACCATGGAAATCATGAAAAGATTAGTGGTTGCCAGGGGTTGGTAGGGAGGGAAGAGTGAAGAGGCAGCAGGGGAGAGGATTTCCAGGGCTGTGAAAGAAAGCACATACTCTGTGTAATACTGTAACAGTGGATACACGTCATTATATATCTGTCTAAACTCACAGAGCGCACAACAGCCATGGGTGCCCTCCTGTAAACTATGGATGTGGGGTGATTACGATGTGTCAATGTAGGTTCACGGGTTGTAATGAACGTCCCACTCTGGTGGGAGATGTTGGTAATGGGGGAAGCCACGCATGTGCCAGAGCAGGGGAAGTCTGTGCACCTCCAGCTTACTATTGCTGGGACCTAAACCTGGTCTAAACAGTAACGGTGGCTGAGGGACAGTTGAAAAGAGCATACCTCCTTTTCACACTGTTGATGGGTGCAACCTGGAGGAAACTTCCTGCCAAGTCAATTTGTAACAGCTATCAAGAATTTTTTAAAATGTTAATATGTTTTATGCCATAACCCTCCCTTTATAAATCCAAGGATATAATCAAAGGTATAATAAAATATTTATTTTAAATATGTATATGTATTGCCAGCAAATATGTAAAATGGTAGAGCCATTGGGAAGATAGTTTGGCAGTTTCTTACTAAACTAAGTGCACCCTTATGACACTCCTTGGTATTTACCCAAAGAAAATGAAAACTTATTGTTTTAGTTACTTTTCTCTCGTTGTTGGGACAGAATATTCGACACCCAAAGTTAGGGGAAGAAAGGTTTATTAGCTCACAGTCTGCAGAGGTTTCAGTCTATAGTCCGCTGGGTCCGAGGCAGGGCGGCATGGCAGAGGCAGGGCGGGCCCGGCAGCCAAGTAAAGTGAGGAAAATGCAAGGAATGTATGCAAATAAGCAATGCAAACAAGCAGCCAGTTAGCTTCTTCCTGTATCTTTTATCTAGGCTACCTGCCCCCAGGGCGGCCCGCACTCCCACCCCCAATCTCAGTTTCACATCCTTGATCCCAGCAGAACCATGCCAAACCGATCAATGGATCAATTTAGTAATCACACACTCTAGATCCAGCTATCTCTTACCACATGAGGCTTTGGGAGGACATCTAGACACAAACCATAACACTTATCCACACAAAACAGTGTTTATAAAACACCTCGAAGCTCACTTAAGTGTTAATTATAATAACATAAATGGTTTAGGGAATTGTGTTATGATTAAATTTCATAATCATTAAAATCCTACTTTCAAAACTAATGACCTAGATTCACAACATAGTGTTAAATTAAAATAGATGGTTATAAGAATATGCATACAGTATGAACAGGGAAAAGGAGACCAGTAGGAAGACACACATACACACAGGAATAAAGAGAGAAAAAAGAGAAGAAAGACACCCAAATGCTAAGAGGACAATCTGTGAAAAATGGGAACATAGGTGGTTTTCATTTTCTTTATACTGTGTTTTTAATATTTTCCAAGTATGCATTTAGTGTCTCTGACCATTACAACAGTGTAACGTTCAACCAGATGGATCCCAGCTTTTGGGGGGTTATACTTCTGTGTAACAGACACTACAATAGTACGATCTCTACCTCCACTTGGAATTTTTAAATTAAAAGGCAGTAATAGAGATTTCAAAACCTGGACTACTCAACTCAAGTGACACCAACTACGGAGAGGACCGCCCATTCATCATAACCTGTATAGTACAGTGTATAATCTATATAAACTGCCACCATCTAGTTGATAAGTTGATGTCTTTGGTCTGCTGAGATCTTCAGCACAATCCAGTGTCATTGTTAGCTAAGATAATGAGCGCAAATTATATCTCAATAAAACTGCTTTAAAAATAAACTATGTTTTGATTCCTCTCTGCTTTAGAATAGTATCTTTGTTTTTCTATCTCATTCTAAAAATAACTGCTAGAATATTCTTCCTAATACTGTCCTCAGGCAACTTCTATGGTCAACCACCACCATACCTTAAAATCACACCATCCACAAAGATTAACTCAAAATGAACTAAAGAACTACTTGTAAAAGCTAAAAATAGTAAAACTCTTAGAAAAAAAAATAGGAGTAAGTCTTCATGCTCTCAGCAACAGATGCCTGGATATGACACAAAACACACAAGAAAAGAAAAATAGGTAACTTGACCTCATCAAAATAAAAAATTGTATTGTTCACCCAAAGATACAATCAGGAAAATGTAAAGGCAACCCAGCGAATGGAAAAAAAAATATAAAGAGTGCCTGTAATTTAACCAAAAAAAAAAAAAAAAGACCAAAATACACACACACGCACACAATTAAAAAATGGGTAAAGGGCTTGAATAGATATGTCTTCAAAGATAGTATATAAAGGGCTCATAAGCATATGAAAAGATGCTGAACATCATTAGTCATTAGAGAAATGCAAATCAAAACCACAATGAAATAGCACTTCACACATACTATGTTGGCAATAATCCAAAAAATAATAGAAAATAAATGTTGGTGAGTATGTAGAGAAACTGGAGCCCACATACATGGCTAGTGAGAGGAAAATCTGAGGCTGCTGCTATAGAAAACAGTTTGATGGTTCCTCCCAAAGTTAAACATTGACTCGCCCTGTGACCAAGAGATCCCATTCTTAGCTATACTCAAGAGAATTGAGAACAGGTACTACGATAAAACTCATACGTGAATGTTCATAGCAGCATTATTCATCATAGCCAAACGATGGAAACGAAATGTGGTGCACACACATAGCAGAATACTATTCAACCATAAAAAAGAAATGAAACGCTGATACATGCTACGGCCTGGAGGAACCTTGAAAACAAGAGGCTGAGTAGAAGAAGCCAGGCTTAAAGACCACATATTGTATGGTTCAATTTATATTTTTAAAAATCCAGAGTAGACAAATTCATAGAAACAGAAAGCAGAGTAGCAGTAGGGCTGCCTGAGGTGGAGCTGAGAGGAGCGAAAGGGCGTCTCCTTAATGGCTACGGGGTTTCCTTCAGGAATGACTGATGAAAGATTCTGAAATCAGACAGTGGTGCTCATTGTACAAAATAAAAGAGTGCAAAAGCCACTGAATTGTATGCTTTAAAATGGTTAAAATGGTGAGTTGTGGGTTACATTACTTTTACTTCAATTTAAAAAGAAGAATCCATCGTTGTTCTTTAGCACCCAGACTTCGAAAATCCTTGTTCCTCCTCATCTTTCCTGATTTTTAACCATGTCCTAATCCATCACACTCTTGCTGTATCCCTTAAATCCAAACTCCATTGTTCCAAGTGCCTTCCCTTCCCCTAGAACACCTCCCTCCTCCTCTACCATGGAGCAACTGTCCCCGAATCCAAAGGTCCAGCCCTACTCGCAGGCCAGCCATTGTTTAGTAGCTGTCTCACCTTGGGTAAGGCAACTTCTCAAAGCTTCACTAAAATGGGCAACCACAATTCAATTCAATGTATATATTCTCGTTTGTGCCAGAGCAAGATTACCTGCTGGTCCACCCGAAGAGGCAGTTCTGGTAACAAAACACATAAAATATATGAAGATGCTTGCACACTGTAAATCATGGAGCCCACATAAAGGGCAATAGCCTCTATGCCAGGGCTCCTCAGCCACGGGGTTTTCACATAGCAGACCATGTGTGCCTGGTGTCTCACCACCTGTGTGACTGTAACCCCCCACTCGTATTCAGCCCACACAGCTGATTTCGCACAGCTCATCTGCTCCAGAAAACCTTCCCTGATCTACTCCTCAGCCCACAATAGAGACTTCTCTGCTCCTTCACGATGACCCCCCAGTTTTAAGTCATGCATCACTTCGCACTTTGATGCTGTTGTTCCCAATACTTTCACAACCACATTTTCAACTCCTGCATTGTGAGACACTTCGTCTTACTTCTTTCGTTCCCTCCTATAGGCCCAGCTGCAGGACTACAACTATTTGGTGACACGACAAAAGTCTGAATGTAAGTCCCCATTAAATGCTTGTAGTTACAGACTGGGTGTAGCAGTGCACACTTATAGTTCCAGAACTCTGGGAAACTGAGGCAGGAGGGTAGCAAGTTCAGGCCCCGTCTGGGCAACTCAGCTACTTAGTGAAATTCTATCTCAAAATAAAAAATAAAAAGGTCTGAGGATGTAGCTCAGTGTGAAGGTCTCGGGTTCAACACCCAGTATCACACATACGCATGCGCGTGCGTGCACACACACACACACACACACACACACACACAAATGCTTGTAGTTATCATCATACTTCTAAAGACTGAGCAAAATTCATCCACATCATTTCCTAGTCTATATGTAGTCACATCAAGAGCCTAATACAGATAAAATCTGTAGGAATGATAACGTCTTAAAATAAGACTAGTGGCTGGCACCCAGCAGGCCTTCAGTAGATTTTGTGGACTGGGTATTGAATAAGTGGGGAAATTACTTGCAGGCCCCACGTCCAAAGAGACGAACTGCGGAAGGGAATGAACACAGACTAGGCGCCATGAGAGGGCCGATATCCACCTGGGGCTGAGTGTCTGAGCTTTATCACCGCCCGGATCACACAGCTCAATGCTGAGGTCTGGTCAAAGCCTCCTTCCACCAGCTCAAGAGCAGCTATGCCCGGAGGAGGGGCCAGCCCTCACTGCGGTACTCTCCTACTTAGGAGTAAACCCCATAACACAGCAGTGACTTTGCATGTCCACAGTGCATTTTGGCCATGAGTCTCATAGCACCAACAAAAGAAGCTGCAAGTAAAATTACTGATTGGCTACATTCAGACACACAGCAATCCCTGCGTCAATGTTGACAGAGCAGCTCTTTACCGCCCAGCTCCACGACTTGGATGAAACGCAGAACAACCAGGATGCAGGGGAAAAGACATCCTTGAGGCTACAGAACTGTAAAGCCTTGGACTCGTGAAATAACAATAAAAATTAGTAACAGTAATAATTACTTTGAACCCTGAAGGCACAGAACTCTAGAGCGTCTACAAACTTCTACCCAAATTTCACAATCCCATACTAGCCTTAGATCAGCCCTGTCAGACACATAATCCGCCTCTTTTTCACAAATGGAGAAACGGGTTTTAAAGGATGTCTTAAACTCTTGTCTACTGACACCAAATCCAGTGTTCATCTCACCTGAGCATCATCTAGGTAAGCCAGTTTTTTCTTTGTGCTAAAATATAGTAGAGAGTAAACAAATGTTTCACATAAGGAGTCTCAAATGCCTTCTGTACCAATACCATATCAAAGGACTCACTCTCTTTAAGTTTCAAGCAGTGCTCCAAAGTCTTCCCTATGTGAGCTGAATCGCTTCATGGAGCCCCATCCAACCCCCAGCCCCAAATGGCCATCACGTCTTCATCTCTAAAATGCTCCAAAGGCCATGGACACAACCTCCTCGCCAAGGAGCCAAAGGAAAGTCAGCGTACCGGACTCTTAATCCCTACACCATGACGTCAGTTTCAAAAAGCAATGAAATTCCAGCCCAGAGCCTGCTCTTCACCATAATGCTCATCAAAACCTCGCTATCTGACCTCCATAGTCCTGCACAACCAGTTTTCCCCCTTATTTAGTATTGGATTATCTGTACTGGTGAGTAACGTCAGGGAGAGAACCGAATTTCTAATTAAACCATTCTTTTTCTCCACCTCATCTTCTTCCGTATTTTGTAGCAATGGAAACTAGATGCAGACAGATATGCTTCCCTTCCTGCGTTGTTAAGTTTAGATTTACATTTAGAACACACATATATTCTTCCAATATGGCCTTTTCACAATCTACCCAGTGCCCCCAAGATGAGGATTATGGGTGACAGCCCCACAGTCCTCGGATGAGAGAGAACAGTGCATCTTCTTCCCTCGGTTAATTACCATTTCTTGTCTGTGCGTTTGATTTCAATAAAGTCTTCTAATTACTTCAAATATCACTGCGCCTCCCTCCTCCCCTCTCTCCCGTGCCTCTTTTCTCTTTGAGAGTCTGAGACTGATGAACTCAAACACACCCACAAGCCTCAGGCATATGCTGTGACCAGCAAAGACTTCTCAAAGTTAATAAGCCAGGAGAGTTCATAAACCAGACTTCCCAGAGTTAATAAACCTGGAAAACACAATTATTGCTATTTTTACTATTATTAAAAGATGGCCATTATTATTGTTGTTGTTATTCCCAGCCTCATCTGCTCTTTTGCAAGACCCTCCCCCACGCCTGCCCACCCTCCTCCCCACCCCAGCGGTGGCAGCAATATTGTGTGAGGAATCCCAGAGGGGGCTCCCCGGCACTGCCCTGTTGGAAGAAGCAATATTGGAGCTCGTGCAGCCCCCGGTCCCTTCAGGCTCAGCTCTGCCCTTTTATATTACACACCGTTCAGTCAAATCCATCACCAGCCTCCCAGATCTTTCCAATAGGCTGGAGGAGGCCGGCTGGAAAGGATGATTAAAGGAGCTGGAGGAAGGGAGGAGGGGAAGCAGGCAGACACCTGAGCCGTCAGGGCACCCTGCTTCCCTAGGATGGCTTCTGGGGTTCAGTATTTCCCTGCACCCCACAGGCAAGGCACGGTCTCCTCAGGATCAGCTAGGAATACCTTCAAAGCAAGGTGCTATTAACCATAACTGTTTTCCAAGCTCGCAGCAAAGACTCTCCTGCCTTACTTGCTTCCTTTCCTTCAGGACGAATCACTCTATCTGCACAGACATCACCTTTTAGAATTGGTCAATGGGATTAAACAAGAAGGAGGAGACACAGGGCCGGGCATCTTAACATGCTGTTTCTGCTGCTGCTTTTAGGCCTGGGGAAACTAAGGCCCAACAAAGTCAAGCGGCTGGGCCAGCTAGTTAAGAGGAGCCCTGGTCTTATTTATACAGCTTCTTTACACAAATGGCTGCATCTCTTTCTTCCCTCCCTACATACACTCTCCTCATCCTATTTCTGGTCAACACCTTTGGTGTCAAATCTCTAAAACCAAAATCATCTCTTTCATCCAAACTAGCTCACTTTTCAGGAGGTTCCTATTTCGGTGATTAGTGTCACTGTATCCCAGCGGTTCCCAACTGGGGGAGACCTGGCAATGTCTAGAGATGCATTTGATTGCCGGGACTAAGGTTGCTACTGGCATTCACTGGGCAGAGGCCAGGGATGCTGTTTAGCATGTACTGCACCAGGCAGCACCCACAACCAAGAATCATCCAGGCCCAAAAGGCAACAGTGCTGAGATAGAGGAAGTCTACTATCTCTACAACAGCTCATCGACTCAGTAATCTTCATATCAAAACAGGCGACTGAAAACATGAATCTAGAAACCAGGGTAGAGATCAGCTTGGTAGGCTTGGAATCCCAAAGTCACTCTCCTAGGGATGCTAGCTGAAATTCAGGGAGTGCATGAGCTCATCGGCTGGGAAATGCTGGGCAAAAGAGAGGTAAGGAGAGGACCATGGAGAAGATCATAGAAGGCACAAAGAGGTAGCACTCCAAGAATGGAAGTGCACTAACTTTACCTTGTACCTTTGCACATGATCCAAAACCAACCATAGCCCCAGACCATGTTTCAAAGGGCTGCTGCTGCAGACTCGGACCCCCAGAATAGCCTTTGGGCATCCTGACCCCAGCAGATAGCCACTGAAGCATACTGTTGGCCTGCTGGGTAGGCAGAAGCACATGAGGCCAGGGCGAGGCTGCTGCTGAAGTCAGGAGTTGAACCCAGAGCCCACCAAAAAAGGACACCAGACACAAGGCAGCCACTTCTCTGTCATTGCGAACACACAGGCTTAGGAATCAGCTTCCACCCTGACGGGCTCAGGTTTCCCTCCCGACAGCCTCAGTGCTTGGGAGAGAAGCTGTTGCTGGACCGCAGGAGCCACTGGGGTCTGGACACAGCACCCAGCTGGAAAGAGAGAGCTTTCCACCCTCCCTCAGCCCAAATCCAGTCCCCTTTCAACAAGGTAGCTACTGTCAGCAGGAGGCTTCAGAAAGAGTCAAGTGTAATTAAAAGCTGTGAAGGCTGCATTGTCTCAACTGTAAATCCTTCTCACCAAGAGGCCTTTACTGGGGAATTCTCAGAGGTAGGGAGAGGCCAAAGCTGCCCTCACCACAACTTCTACTTGGAAGCCTGCAACAAGAAACTTCAACAGAAAAATATTCCCACTTAGTATGGAAACTGGGCGATTGTATGGCTTTATTCTGCCTCTGTGGTTGAGATTGGGAAAATAAGGAAGAATGATGAGAGTGGAAGGAGAAAAAAGGAGGAAAAGACTCAAAATATAAGACCCAAATTAGAGGGAAGAAGCACTCATTAACAAAACGCCAAGCTGTGCCCTAATTCAGCTCATTCTCACCGCTTCCCATAGAAACCTCTACATTCTGACCAGCTGTCTGTAGGCCAGGTCCCACTCTGTGATCAGTGTTGGGGACGAAGTGTTCACTCATCTGGATTTTAGCTGCAGCTCCAGCAACTGCCTGTTTAGCGTGTGACAGAGGCGGGTCACGGAGAGACATCAACACATCTCATTCTGTCCCTGGGCATGAGGGTTGCTCCACAGAGCTGCATCCCAGTAGAGAAAGCCGGTCTGGGAATCGTGCTTCAGTTATACTTTTGCAGCACTCCCATCTTCCTGCAAGTCTGTCCTGGTTCCCGGACCAGAAACCTGGCAAAGGCTGAGGCAGGTGACTCGCCCAGTGAAGCTGCCTTTGCAGTCTGTACATCTGCGCCCCTGATGGCTGACACCCTACTAGGAGAACAGGGAAAAGCAGCCAAGAAATTCTGCCACGTCCAAACCGGTGATACTCACAAGACCCAGCAGGGTAAAACAGGAGGCGATTCCCAATTTTCCAGTGAGCTCTAGGATTCCTTCTAGCAACAAAGGGAAGTGCGTGCCCCATGCCCTCAAAGTTTTGGGTGGCCTGTATTATCTCAAGACGTTATTCCCACACGTAAAGAACATAGTTTCCAGCTCGCAAGGCAACTGTTAGAAAAGAAGCAAATTTTCTGCCTAGGGCAGAAATCTCCAAATACAAAATGATGTTCATGACTACATTAAGGTGGATCAGGGAACACTCCTTCATGGTGAGCTGAGAACCATAAGGGTCTCCCACCCGGGGAGTGTGTGAAGCACTGAAATATCTGTTTTGACCTCTGCTATGGTCTGGATATGATTTGCACTCTGGGGGTTCATGTGCTGGAAGCTTGGTTCCCAATGTGGTAGGATTAAAAGATGGTGGAGGCTTTAAGAGGTGGGGCTAAATGAAAGGCAACTAGGTCATTGGGTGTGCTGCCCTGGAAAGACTTAAGTGTAGTTCTCCAGGACCTGGGTTGGTTCCCACTGGAGTGAGGTACTATGAAAAGAACGAATCAGACTTCTGAATTCCGCTGACTTCCTGTCTTACTACGTGATCTCTCACTCTCACACATGCTCCTGCTATGATGACACCATCTGCCTTCTGCTTCAGCGCCCTCATCAGAGCCGAGCAGAAGCTGGCACCACGCTCTCAAACCTTCTGTGAGCTAAGTAAAGCTCCTTTCTTTAGCAAGTTTGTTATGGCAGCAGAAAATGGACGAGTGCAATCTTCAAGCAAGATGGCTGCTCTGTACCTAACACACGTCAGCGACCCCAAAGGCCGTTCGGTGACAAGCAACAAGCAGGACCCGGCCCGGGAAGGCCAATTCCCACACAGCACAACGGGAGCGAGTGTCAGTACTCTCACTACACTGGAAACAAGAAAGAAAACAGAACAACGCGGTTGAAGGCAGAAACGACCACACGCAAGAAAAAAAAAAAATTTAATCCTTCCTTAAAAAAAAGGCTTACAACAATACTGCTGAATAAAGGGTAAGAAAACAAGGGAAACAAAGATTTGGTGGAGTCTGCCAGAAAAGGCCACTGTTACAGTAAAACCTGTCAGTCTGCCCTCTCACCATATCTCAAAAAAACCTTTAAAAATCATGGAAATATAAAATAACTTATAGAGTAGTAATACATAAAACCACAATGTCATTGATGGGCTAATGGCTCCCTCTAACACTGACAGGCTTCTTACATGTATGTATGGCACGTCTGTGTGGCCCAGCTGGGACGAGGGTTCCAATAACTTGCATACATGTAAAATGAGAAGACTGAGCTTATGATAAGTGTTTTATATAACTGCACTTAGCTCATCCTCCCAACAATCCCATAAGGTAGGCATTGTTCCCATTTTACAGATAAAGAAACTGAGGTATAAGACAGTAGCAACAAGGTTACACTGTAAGTTGCTGAGTCAAAGTCTAAAATGTAGTTCCTCTTCTGGCAATGACTGGGTAGCTCCTAGAAGACCAACCCTCCCCCAGATAACTACAAATTCCAGACAAAATATGGAAAACAACCACATGAGGATAGTGGACCAAAGGCAGGTAGCTATTGAGGGGAGTCACCACATAGAAGGAGAGACTGGAACATGGTGATTTTCGCATCTTTATAACTTTTAGTCCCATGGGTGACTACTTAGATGGCAAATCTAGTCTTACTGACTAGAAGAACCAGAAGGCAGAAACTGGGGCAACCACAGCAGCCAGGAAGTGAGAGAAAAAACCTAGAAAGACCCAGAGAGGAAGTCCCACATTCTAGGGATAAGCTTTGCCCAAATCTCCAGCTGAGTCCTGAATGGCACACACACAGAGGGCGGGGACTATAAACAACCTAATAAGGACCAAAGAGCTGAACTGAGATACTAGCTACAGCCTACCACATGGAGGCAGTGTATGCAGTCTGAGGTCGGCCAAGTTCCCTGACTACTGGAAATCATGACAACAAAGATCCAAGTACTCGTTGCAGGAACATAAGAATTCAGGTTATCTATAATGTACCATGTTCAGGATACAACCTATAAGCATTAGCATGAGCCAGACTCCAAAGAAGACAATCAACAGAGGCCAACCTCAAAATGACCTAAATGTTGAAATTAGCTGACAAGGATTTTTAAAGCATCTATTATAACCATGCTCAAGAATGTCTAAAAAAAATACATTTACTAGGATGAAAAAATAGGAAATAAAAATCAGAAATATAAAAACCATAAAAAAAAATAGAAATCCTGTAGCAGCACTATCCAATGCAATTTTTTGTTTTTTTCTGTGTTTTGAGATGCTGAAGATTGAACCCAGGGCCTCATACATGCCAAGTGCACCCCTAGCTCCCAATACAACTTCCCGCACTGAGGGGAATGCTTTGCACCTTTTCTGTCCAGTCAAAACCGATAATTACATGTGGTCACTGAGCATTTGTAGTGAGGCTGGTTCAACAGAGAGTCTGAACATTTCATTTTATTCAATTTTAATTAACTTACATGTAAATGGCCACGTGTTGCTAGTGGCTACTATATTAAGCAGTGCAACTCTTCAACAAAAATGTACAATAGCAGGAATAAAAAATGTACCAGATTAGCTTAATGGTAGAACAGAGATAGCAAAGAAAGTGTTGATGAACTCACAGATAGATCGATGTCTGAGGAATATTAATCCAGTCTGAAGAACAGAGCAAGGAAACGATTGAAAAACTAGCAAAAAGAATTGAGGCAGAGAATAATTAATTGTATATAGTACTAAGGTCTTTCATATTATGTGCAATGATAAAATATTAACTCTGAATATACTGTGAATAGTTAAGAATGTATATTATAATTCCGAGAACAACCATTAAAAATAATTTAATAATAGTAACAAGTATGGTGAAAAAGACAATAAATAACTTAAAATGAAATTCTTTTAAAAATCCATTAATCATGGGCTGGGGATTTAGCTCAGTGATTAGAGTGCTTGCTTTGTAAGCACAAGGCCCTAAGTTTGATCCCCAGCACCAAAAAAAAAAAAAAAAAAAAAAAAATCCATTAATCAAAAGACAACCACAAAAGGAGAAATAGAGAACAAACAGAGTACATAATAGAAAACAAAGAGCAAAATGGTACACCTAAATCCAGCTATATCAACAATTACATTAAATATTAATGGAGTAAATACTTGAATTAAAAGAAAGGGGTTTTCAGAATAGATTTAAAAAAGCAGGACTCGGCTATATACTGTCTATAGGAGATGTAATTTAAAAAGTAAGTATTAGAAAGCAGGCAGTGTTTTTCCCATTTTAATTATTATACTATACAATATCTACAAAGTACCTACCATCTCTAAACTACAATGATTCCACATTATATAAGCATATGCATGCATCTCTATCTGATATATAAATATTTTATACTCAGAATACAGTTCCAATAATTAGTGGTCAAGTTTATATGTGCCCAAATCCAGGAGAAATGGTGGAAGGGATAATTTACCAAATAACCACATCCATCCTTGCTTATTCCATTTCTCAATCAGCATTTGTTCTGTCCAATAATCAGATGGAGTATTGGGGGTAATTATGTCCAGAAGAAAAAAAAAAATCACTTCTCATTCTTTTTTTGCTGGGGTCGGAGGGCAGGTTCTGGGGCCTGAACTCGGGGCCTTGAGTTTGCTAGGAAGCGATTTCTCTTACTCTTGAAAAGTGACTTAAACCCCTACCTGGTCAGAAACCAACTGACCCGGAATTGCTTGCCTTTAATGTTTCTGGAAGGAACCAAAACGACCTTTCCGTACAGCCTGGGAATTAGAGCAGACGGCCTCTCTGGGGCCTTGCTGAACAGACGCTGCAGCTGGGACTCTGAAAGAGTGCAGACCTGGCCATTAGAGAGCCTGGCCTCATGCCGCACTCACCACTCAGAAGCCAGCAGGCAGAGGCACCATCACCAGCCTCCTGAGACTCAACTTCCTCATCTCCAGTGAGATTGTGGCAATGACTACAAGACAAAGGGTCTGCTCCCTAGAGCCCCTGGACCTTGTTCTCAGCTTCCAGCCTGGGCTGCCTCCCTCTCCCGATCTCCACATTTACTCTTGATTCTGAAGCCTCCACTCAACCCCACCTTTCTGATTATGATGCTCCTTCTAATTCCAGGTAGTAGTAATCTCTTTTTTGTTTCTTCTTCTTTTGCAGTACTGGAGACTGAACCCAGGGCCTTCATACCGAGCTACATCCCCTGGCCTTTTTTGTTTTTTTGATACAAGTTCTCACTAAATTGCTAAATTGCCAGGGCTGGGCTTGAGCTTGTGACCCTCCTGTCTCGGGCTCCCACGGTGCTGGGATTACAGGCAGGTACTAGCACGCCTGGCTAATCTCTTCCTTTCAAACTTATTTTAATTCAAAGCTTAAATTTCACTTTAAATGTTTTAATTTAAAATTTTAAACTTTCCCATTGTATTTGCTGTTTGTTCTATGTAGCTCTTCTCTAAACAATGGAGTCATTTCTTACCTACATGTTTCATTTTTATACATATTCATCCGCCAACAATATCTCACAGTTCTTGAAGCCAGGGACCGTTGTTTAAATGCGCACCCATGTGCACACCAGCACACATGACGGAAAACATCAATCTTACTAATAATAATGACCATTTTGGATCTCAGTTTCCTCGTTCATAAAGGAAGCGGTTACATGAGGATTTTTCTCAACATTCCTAAGACCACATAGCAGTCTAGCTTTTTACAGTTTTTGAGGCACCTTTATACAGAGTGTCTCATTTGACAGTTACCATGACATAAAGTCATTAGCATCTCTCTGATAGAGCTGAATAAATTCAAGGTAAGTAAACTTCAGCACAATGACCAGGTAAAAGGCAGGCGATGAGTAGAGTAATGCTTGATCGACAGATAGGCTCACACAGGCAAAGCTGCGCCAAAAACACACAAAACGACACCATCACCCAGTGCAGGATACATGAGTCAGAATCATTTATAGGACTGCATATTGACCCACCAGCCACAGGAACAAAGCCAGAGATTGCTGATAGGTTGACTCACCACATCGCAGTTCTGTTGAAAAGGCACAAGCAAAATGAACAGATGCAGAAAATTCCAGTGACTACCACCACAACCACCTTAAATTCTGCAATAATGTTACTAATGAAGAGGAGAGTTAACATTTACTGTTTTATGTTATTTGTATTCATTATCTCATTTAGAACTCATAACATTTCTATTAAGTTGGTAATATATTTCCCTCCCTTCGCATGTGAACAAACCAAAGGACAGAGACATCAAACAACCCATCAAAGGTTGTGTAACTAATAAATAAGAAGTCCAAGATTCAAACCCAGGTCTGACTCCCAGGTACCCTGCCATTTTTCCAAGACTGAACACAGCTAATCACATGACTGATTATGGAAAAAGCTAAGTATGTGCGTGGCACTTAAGTTAAATGCCTTTCACGCTACACAGAAAGCTAAGTACTGTGCTTGGTACTGAAATGCCTTAAGTTAGATTCCAGTCCTGGCCATGAGAGGAGTTGAGGGAAAACGTGCTGATCTTTGTACCCAGCAGGTCTCAGCTACACAGCAGGTGGGGACCCAGGTCTCCTCCCAGAGGCTCCAGGCCAGGCTCGCAGTCTTCTGAGGCCCAGAGCCACCTCTGGCAGTCCCAGGAGGTCCACGGTGCCCCTCCAAGGCTGGCCAGGAAGGGGAGTCCCGTTCTAGGGCACACCCTGATGGATATTTTCTCCCAAAAGTCACGAATTTTTTTTTACCTTAAATTGTCAGTGACATACCACTCTTTTTATTAATAGAAATTTTACTGTGTGTTCCAATTGGAGGACATACTTTTTATGTAACTTAGTTTGGGCTCTGAAACAGGAACACCGAAAATGGACTGGAAATCAGCAATCATTTGCATTGATCATTTAAAAATATGTCCTTTCTCTCTTTGGGGTTCTCAATGCTGATTGCACATAATTCTGCAAGGTACCTTCAAGGTGACTCTTAGAAGGGTTGAGAGAAACTGTAGGTGATTTCAAAAATGCAAATTCGAAGAGTCGAACTTCCTTGTACAAGTGAAAATATTCATACAATGTGTGCATAAATTCATGAATGTTAATAGATTCTTTTAAAAACTGGAGCACACATCCATTCACTAAATTAGCATCATGGTAGCAAACAGACTAATATTAGGACTCCTCCGTGCTCTTGTTTATGAAGGGTAATCAGCAAGTCTGTAAGTCTTGTCCTTACGGACACATTCCAAGGGATTGAGCCTCCACTAAATAGGAAACCTAGAAAGTTCATGTGCATTCTGAGGGCCTCAAGAGCATCATTTCTTCCCAACAGCTGCAATGAAGTCGGCAGCACTCCCAACAAGGGATCCCAATCACCAAAGAAGGGTAAACAAATCCCACTTAACAAATCCGATAACTAGCCTTCATTTCAGGATCCAGGTAACAGATAAACACTGGATAACCCTAGCTGCAGCTTATCAGTCATTTTACATAAGCAACGATGGTTTAAGTAGACTTCATCTGTTTTAAAACTCCTGGTTCTCACATCAAGAATTTCTTACTCTTCATTTTTTGTTTTTTTGTTTTTTCTGGAATCCAGTTGTGTGTTTTTACTTTACGAGGCAATGCACCCGCTTCCACAGCCTTTTAAAATATTAGCTATAGCCACTGAGAGTCCTTATAAAAGTAATGCTGAGGTTTAAAGGTAATAAAAGAAACAAGCCGCTAGTAGGAGAATAAAATTACGCATACAGGCATAAGCCACAATTGGCTGGCATTGCTCAACCAGTGAGTAAATTATTAGTGTAATTAGCTACCACTTACTGAGGATCTTTACTGGACATTTTATAAACATAGATAATCCATAATCCCTGCAATGTGGAAAGAAGTCCTGCCTTTTACACAGTTCTCAGACATTATCAGAGGGGAGGGTTGAACCCACGTTTTGGGGAAGAGGAGGGAGGGCCTGTGTGTCTTCTTGCCCTCCCTTCATAAAATTCTATTATCTCCATGGAAAAATAGAAAATGTTCCCATCAGTATCTTTCCTTTATTCCGCATCACTAACTCGTAATCACTGGAGGATCACAAGCAACTTCCGAGACCTGATAAAATCTGTGAACTCTCTACCTTAGAAACATCCTTTCTCTCCCTCCCTCTCTCTCTCTGTCTCTCTCTCTGTCTCTCTCTGTCTCTCTGTCTCTCTCTCTCTCCCCCCTCTCTCTCTGTCTCCTGGAAAATACTTCAATGAATTCATGGACATCCTAGAGCAAAACTCAAGTTTAAAATCTCTTCTCCAAAGACAAACCTCAAATATCAATATTGCTGGATTTTTCACTTGACTCCTTGTACTTCCTCCTTTTTTAGCTTCTGAGGAAGTCTTTTTTTTTTTTTTTTTTTGTGGTGCTGGGGATCGAACTCAGGCCCTTGTGCTTGCAAGGCAAGCACTCTAATCACTGAACTAAATCCCCAGCCCCCTGAGGAAGTCTTTAAAGAATAAAATAATGCAGCTAAAAAGAAGAATATAACCTTGCCCAAACCCAAAAAAATCCTTCCTGCCCCTCTTCCCTCCAGCAATCACTCCTCTGACATACTTGCCACCTCCACATGGCACCACCCTGTGCCTGGCTCGACATCTGGGGTTCAGCTCTCCACCTTCCCTTTGCTTTACTCCCTCGTTGCGTCACCCCAAGCCTTCCACAACAAGCACCCGTGTCCGTCATGTCCCAGGCATGAGACTAGTGAACAAAACAATGACCCTGTGCTCATGGAACTTACAGTCTGGTGGGCAAAATAGACGACCTACTGCCCTACTATGAAGTCCTTACAGGATATGCTAGGAGGTGATTAGCTGTCTGGGAAAAGCAGAAATATAGAGAAGTTATGGGGAGCGCAGAAGGGAGCTGCAATACTAAATAGGTGTTCAGGGTAGGAAAAGATGGACATTCAAGGAAACAAAAGAAGAGGAAAACTTGTGGCTATCTGGGGGAAGATATCTTTGTTTATTGTCTTTCTCCCCATTTAGAATATAAACTCCTTAAAAGCAGAAATCTTCTTTTTGTTGTGGTTATTCCTGTACTCCAATTACATATAACAATATCTAGCACATACTAGGTGCTCAGTAAATTTAAGTTGAATAAAAAATGAGTGAGTTAAAGTTTAACTTTCAGGTTTGTCAAAACTGAGGTTTGAAACTGCAATTCTAAATCTTACTCTAAATGTAACAATAAATTTAATTAAATGGTAATTTCAGAGCACAGAGAAAAGAAATTGAGTTTACCTTCTAAAAGAGAAGGCCAAATATAATATTAATCTGAATTCCCACCTTAGAACAATCAAATAAGGAATGAGCTTCACAGAATAAACATCAATAGATCCTATACCAGTGATGGCGAACCTACGGCATGTATCTTATTGTGTTTTTCTTTTAAGACAAAAGATGTTAATGTAGAGTTATTTTTCTAAACTAAAACCTCAGTATTCAGGTTCAATTGCAGTGTTAGCACTTTGCGATAAGTAAGTGGGTTTTAGGTTGCATTTTGGGCACTTGGTCTCTAAAAGGTTCACCATTACTGTCCTATACCAAAGAGAGTTTTAAAACTAGAAATTATCCTTGAAATCCAGGACTTCTAAACACTGAATGATTTACCAAAGAAGTAGTCAGTGGAGTACATCATCTCTTACCATGGACACATGATAAGAGATGCCACCGATCTGGGGAGTGACAGCCACTGTACCATGACATCCTTACACTTTGCTAGACCCCTACCACAGATGTCTCTTTCCCATGCACTCAGTGTGTACCCAACACCCTGGGTTTTAAACTTGCTTATCACTGACCAGCTCGGTTACTTGTCTGTTGGTGTTGGTGAGTCTAAGGATGTAAATTGAGTCCCTTCGAAAACCAAGAAGAGTTCTCTGACTCAGTTCCCTGGCCACAGGTTGTACTGTGGACTTTTTACCCACTGATTCCACATATGCATAACCTCACTCACGCCAGGGGAGAGTGGGTCTGTATGTGTGTACGCACATGCAATACGAGGGCAGCTCCCAGCACATGCTGCATGTTCAAGGAGGCTACAAATGACTGTTGAGGATTAACTGGCCTCCTTAGGCACCATTACAACATCAAACCAAGACCCTGGACATACTTCTTTCCATCAGTTTCTAAAACCTCTAGTTAATGCTAAGAATGAATAGGTGATATCTGAATGGATGCCACACTGTCTGGAAGACCACAAGCAGGACATATTCTCTCTCCATCTTCTCCCCAGAAATTAGCACAATCTGATATAAGTCAGGGAAATGAGCTCTTGGATTCCACGGTATGCGACTTTATTGATGGTGAGTCCTCCCATATTATAGGTAATGTGAGCTTTGGAACCATCTTTTCTCTCTGATTAACTAGCAATGTCAGGGCAAAGCTAAAATCACTTCGCCGTAACAGTCCAACCTCTGCAATGCTGCACATCATTAAATTTTTAAGGGAGCTCATTGGGGAAGTCCTTTAATCCTTTAATAATTGAGTTGGGGAAACAGACCAGTGATGGAGAGCATTTACCTGAACTGGTATTAACTAGGTTTGGCTACTAATGGCTTTCCAACAATCCCACTGTGTCCATGCTGCCATTTAAAAGAGTGCATTCCATTTGGCCCTTGCTCTTTAACTGTCAACAGGGAAATTGAAAAATAATACATCATTAAGTATTGCAATTTGTATTACAGTTCTCTGTCCAAGTCTCCCTTCTAGCACTCTTGAGCTCAGTCTAAACTAAGTCCTAACAACCAGTTGACAAGTAGAAAAATTCATTCCATGAATCAGCTGGATGTCTATAATATCAAATAACCCATCACTAATATATTTTCCACTGAGTTTACTGACCATAGAGGCACAGCCATTGCAACATACTCAGCTTCCTTGGCAACACGAAGTTCAGTTTAATTCCCTTCTCAGCTAAGAAGTCTGGCCCCTTATGACCAGGGCTCCTTCTCTTTCTTGGTGTCATAAGGATTTGACAGCCCTAGGCCTGAGGAAGGATTCCCACTGCTCTGTACACTGCACTCCCAGGACCCATCAAGACATAAACGCTCCACCACTGCACACAGTACAGATTTCATGATCAGACTCCACACCTCAGAGAGCTCAAGGTAAAAGCACTGTGGTAAATGGGATCACCTTGAAGCGGTTAAGCGGTTTGCCCAGGCCCACGTAGGCAAAGCAAAGGCAAAAAACAGGATTAAAGCTCAAGGATTACAGAAACTAAATGTTCTCCATTTGGTCACTTTAGCCTCCACTCTTGGGGAGTGAGCCCAGGAACTTGCTGCTATGGTTTGCATACAGTTTTGGGGTATCCCTCAAAGGATTATGTGCTAGAAGCCTGGTCCTCAGTGTAATGGTGCTGAGAAATGGTGGAACCTTTTTAAGAAGTAAGACTTCGTGGGAGGTAAATAAGCCCCTGGGGGGACTGCCCTGGAAAAGGATTAATGCAGTTCTTGTGGGACCCCAGCTAGCCACCACAAAAGCAAACCTGACCCTGAATCCCAGATGCCTGTATCACTATCTGACCTCTACTGCATATATCCCCACAACTGTGATATCAACCACCATGAGGACATCAACAAAGGTCAAATAGATGGGGCCACCTGATCTTGAACTTTCAGCTTCCAAAAAACTGAGTTAATAAATTTCTTTTCTTTATAAAAAATCCCAGTCTCAGGTATTTTGTTATAGCAACAGAAAACAGACTAAGACACCAAGTAGACAAGAGTGTAAAACAGAACAAGCCACTAAGGTGTGGTCAACAAGGAGAATAGTGTCCACATCCTGAACACCCTTCTTTTGAGAGTTCTCCCAAATATCACAGGAAGCAGGAGCTCTTTGACTGAAAGGCATGTGGATGCTTCTTTGCCAAGCACAACTGGCCTGGGGAGGCTTTAAAACTTGTCCTGGGGAACTTGCAACATGGCGGTATATCCTGTACCACACTGTAACCAAAGAAGCTCTCCGTGGATTAGGAGCAGAAATGGAGAAAAGACACATGAGGTTTACACTAAGACTACTATTGAAAAAGGAGGAAATGGGCTGGGCCCTCACTCCACTGGCATTCCCAGGTCCATTAACTTCTGTGGGAAGCTTTTGTGGCCACCTCAGCAGAGGCCCTGAAGGAAAGCAGACCCACCTGTGCAGGCCTTTGTCCAGCAGTGACTGGTTCCAGCTCATGCACAGGGAAATGCACAAAAGAACAAAAGGCTGAAGAGCTGGGAAAGAACAAAGCAGGAGCAGAACCTGTCCCCAGATGCATCCATGACCCTTTCTGAGGCATCTCCCCCAGCAAATAGATGTCTGGCTCTCTGGTGGGTCTTCGATCTCCTCCCTTTGCTGGCTAAACTCACCTTAGCCATTGTTATGATTTGAATCCAGAATGTCCCCAAAGGCCTCACGCACTCTTCAGTGGGGATTTTAGAAGGTGAATGAATGGGGTGAGGGTGGGGGGCCATGTGGCTGACTTGCTGTTGGGAGGTGGGTCTGGTCAGAAGAGGCAGGTCCCTGGGACAGTGATCAGGAAGAGTTTATCCCCCTTCCCAGGCCTTTGCTCAGCCCTCTGCTTTCTGGCCACCACAACAGGAGCAGTTTTCTTCGCCGTGCCCTCTGCCGTGCTGCTCGGCCTTGGAGCCAGCTGACTGTGAAACTATGAGCCAAAATACACCTCTCTTCCTTTAAGTCGTGAGTTTCAGGTAGTATGTCCCAGTGATGAGAAAAAGATTAAGACAGGCATCAAATAGACTCAAATTACCCCATACTAAGACATCTTCCTTTTGTTCTATCTCTGCCTCAAGTACTACTTTTTATCCTCCCATTCATCTTAATTATCTTAAGAGCTGGCCAAATTCTTCCTATACTTACGGAACTTCTTTTTACTGTACAGTCTACAAAATGCTACACTGTCCCCCATCCCATGACTCCACAAAACTAGTCTTTGTCAGATTACCAAGGGCTATCTGCCAGTTTCAACAGCAAAGAGGCAGTCCTGGCTCTCGAAATTCCCTGCCACTGTCCTGTTTTCCATTATTTGGCCCCCTGGTGTTGCTTCCCGGTCCTCCGTTCTATCCCAGCCTCTCCCAGGGCTCCCTGATGGCTGCTGCTTCCTGGAAGCTCTATCCGTGGCCCTCGGCTCCGTCTATGTAACAACCCCTGGGCATTCTCCTCTTCCCATATTTATATGATAATGTATTCTAAAGATCTGTGTCCACACTGGTTTCCAGATCTTCCTTCACAGCTGTGGCCTGGACAGCTCCGCCTGAACATCTCACCAGTAACTTAGCTCGTCCACAGTTATTGTCATCGCCCAGCTCTGGCTGTCCCAAACTCCTGTTCTACTCATTGAGTTTCCTATATCAGGTATTGATAAAATGGTCGCCTCATCCCTTCTGCATCATCATCAAACCTTTCCTCTCCGTCAGCCCTTTCATCAGTTAAAATTCATTAAGTTCGGAGCTTGGGATTTAGCTCAGTGGTTAGAGTGCTTGCTTAGCAAGCGCAAGGCCCTGAGTTTGATCCCTGGCACCAAAAAAAAAAAAAAAAAATTCATTAAGTTCAACTCATCCTATGTCAGGCTTGTCTTCTAGATCATGTTTATTCTCTCTATTCCCAAAGCCTCCACCTTAATTCACATCTTTATTCCCTCTCACAACTTATAGCAGTAACTGTCTAGCTGGTCTACTCAGTCTTTACCTAGTTTGCCACCAGAATCACCTTTCTGGAAAATAATGGCCACCCCCTCCCACTGCTGAGAAGTCCCTGCTGGGTGCCTGCCATCCACAGGATGATGTGGATCGTCCTTCACATGGCACACACATGCTCCTCACTGTTTGGCACCATTTCTCAGTCATGGACTCCTAATGCACTTGACACCACGGCCACCACCATTTCCACAATCAGTGACCACAGGGACCAACAAACTTCCTTTTTGGGACTCCTTCCAATTACACATGCTTCTTCCTCTACTTGAAGTTCTCTATCCTCCCCACTTTTCCTACATTCCTATGCATTCTCCCAGAGCTAGTTAACATGTCGCCTCTTCAACAACTCCAGACAAGCTGCTGACTGACTAAGTCATGCATTTAATCAACATGCCTTTGTCAAATGCCTCCTCTCTGTCGAGTACTATGCAAGATGCTGGAGATAAGGCACTAAAAAAAGGAAACAAGAGAGTGCCTTCCCTCACAGGGCTTATGATCTAGTAACACAGAGGAAAAAACTGTATCTATAAATACATATGTAGAGATATTTCAAATTGTGGCAAGCACTATAAAGATAGTGAATAGCACATAGTAATACAGAACAGAACCAGGGATTTGGGTAACCTAATTTTCTGCTCTCTGACCATAGCTCTCTTAAAACAAACTTACTCTTTTTTAAAGCATCTGTTTAGTTTATGTTTCCAAACAGTCTCTGCTAACCATTAATAAGTCAGTGTTTTCTTTCATTCATTTCTACATACCTGACACACACAAGAATCTAATAAAGTCTATTTAATGATTAAATGGATGGATGATTTAACTAATGAACCAACTGTTTATAATCCATTTTATCTTAAATTTGAAAAATCCACATACAACTTGGTAAAGTATCTTCCTAGTGTATTGCCTAAAATCTCTAGTTTCATTAAACACTAGTTTACAAAGATTAAATTCAGACATACTTTATGTCTCTAAAATTGATAGAAACTAGTTTTAAGAGAGCAAGTGGCTTCAGTGGTGGGAGAAATAATGCAATAGAGGAATACTAGTTTTCAATCCAGGCTAAGTGTCACCCCACAAACAAGAGGGATGTCAACAGTTCTGAAAAGCAGCCTCCCATGGACACAGCGAGATCTTTTCTAGCTGAGGCCTGGGCTTGTTTGAAAATACAACACAGTGGAGAAGAAAACTTGGAAAGGGCTTATCCAAGGAGGCGATGGACAGCTGCTGGCTGGTCCCAGTGGAGGCTACGCCTGGAAGGCTCTGGACCTGATATTAACAGTTCTGCTGCCAAATGTGCAGACAGGCTTCCAGAACAACAGTCACCAAGAGCAAACCCTGGAGTTGGACAGGAGGAAACCGGATGCTGTCTGCCTTTCTGTCCTTCTGCTGGGGAAGAGGAGTAGTGATGCAAGATGAACAACAGAGAACAATACCGATGACACGGCTCAGGAGAGGACAGGATGGGCTGCACTCGTGAAGGAGTCCAAGAAACATGACTTATGAGCGTGCAACACAGCTTTCACACACAAATGCTTAGGCAAACCCCAAATCCTAAAAACTGCTCTAAAAGCCACAGAACCCTATAAACAGCTGCCCACCAGGAGGCTGCCTGGAAGCTCAAGTATTTGGCAGGTGGAGACTTGTTTTCTAAGAGCTGGTTCAACAGGACAAACTGAGAATTGTGATCTCACTAGGGTGTGAACACCAGAATTCAAGCAGCAGATGGTGTGACTTAGTGGAAAGGTCACTGGACCAGGGGTCAGTGGCTGGGGACAATATCCCAGCTTCTCTCTTAACCAGTAGCATGACCTTGGGCAAGTTATTAAACTCGCCAAGCCTCAGTTTCCTCAACCACAAAATGCAGAGGGGAAATGCAAAATCTTCTCACCATGTGACTTTTAAAATTGTTGTGAGGCTTGATCTCTATCTAATATATGTGACAGTTCCTTGAAAATTGAAAAGGATAAAATTTTTCATCTTTCCAAAAAAAAATCATCTTTTTATGGAATTTTCTACAAGCCAAGCATTGATCTGTATGCTTTACAAAGATTAACCCAAAATGACCCAAGGAGGTTGGCACTACTATTATCTCATTTTAGAGAGTGGAAACAGGCCCAAAGCCAATGAGACCTTATCCAAGGAGACACAACTCAAGAGCAACAGAGCGAGGATTCGATCCCAGACCCACCGGCCCCTGAATCTATTCTCTTAACTGCACGATGTCAGTTTGGTGTACACAGCTCCTAAAAATGTGTTCAGGGTTTCAGGCATATAAAACAACAATAACAATAATACCTGATCCCATATTGTACTCCATGTTTTATTAAAAGGCTTTTTGTCTTCATTATCTTAAATTCTTGCAATAACCCTACGAGGTCATTACTATTCTGCTGCTGTGTACAGATGAGAAAATCATGGCTTGAACATCTCTTGACAATTGCACGTGTGTTTTGAGTTATTTTTTCAGTAATGGAAGAGCGATGTAGTATCCAAACCACTCATGCCCACCTGTGCACCCCCTTCCATCTATGGACATAGACTTTTGAAACGGAAGGTTCCAACCAATGAAAAAAGCACAGAGAAAATAAAACACGGATTATGCACCATAATCGTGGCCAGCCTTAAACTGAAACTGAGAAGCAAATAAAGTGTTAACTGCATTCAGGCCAAAATTATCTTGACTACTGGGCCATTCTAGGGTCTAAAATTTTACCATAGGACACTCCTTTTGACTGAACGCCCTTCCAATAATGAGACTAGCACATTATCATCTACATCCCACTGTGAATTATGTCATTACAACGTCTCCAGTTGACAGCTAGCTAAGAGCAGGCTCCAGCCTGCACAGAGTAATTTGAAATGTAAAAGGTCATAAGATGGGTGTACAGCAGCAGGCAAGCAAGAAGGCGAAGCTGAGCTAAGATCCTAAAAATGGGACTAGAAAATCCCATAGTATAGTGGTGGAATCCACGGATTTGGGGTACAGAGCTCCAGGGAAATGAAAGGTGCAAGAAGCAAGAAAAACTGCAGTCAAAAAGAGGCGAAAAAGATCTCCTAGGATATTCTTCCCCACTGGATTTTAAGTCTCCCTCAGGGCACCGAAGAGCTGTGCATGTGTCCTGGGAAGATGGTGGCTGTCACGAGCCGGGAACACATGCATAAAAGGAATCACTGTCACAATGTGAGAAGGGGCACGAGGAGAAAGGGGAAGGGGAAGCCAGCAGCAGGGGAGGAAACTCTAGATGGTTATGTTAAAAAGGATTTGTTCCAGTGTCAAAACCAGAAAACTCTCCCCTAGAGCCAGCTTCAGGGAAGGAAGCCTGAAAGGCAGAGAGGAGGTGGGATGTTATTAAAGAGGTCTCTGGAAAGCAGACCGAAATAAGGGAAGGAGGAGTAGGCAAAAGGCAGATGTGGCCGTAAAAATCCACCTCTGGACCGTGATGGGCCAGGAACGCCCGGAGAATGCACTGAAACTGGATGATGTGAGTCCTAGACCAAAGAGCTCCCAAAGCCAACCTGATTATCTAGGCCAACGACATCTCTTTAATTAATCCAAGCATCAGAATACTTGCTCATTCCTAGTTCTCTCCCGTGACTGGGATAGGACCCAGTGACACTGCAAAAGCCCTTTTCCATACAACCACCAACTCCTTTCTCTGGGCCCCATCCTGGGGCAAAACATCACCTTCACCTCCTCCCTAAGTCTGGTGGCCCCAGGCCAAGCTGGCATCAACTCCCACCCAGGCTCAGACTGTCCGGGTGCTCAAACAAAGACATATTCTGACCCTCCTGCGGAGAGTGAGAGCACTGCTTCGCGGCCCAGAGGGAGCTGGCCCTAATCTGCTGAACAGTGAATGACAACAATGTTAAGAATGAAAATATGGTTTGGGGGAATAGTCCCCAGGAGCCCAACATTTTGGTATTTAAAGGAACTTTAATGAGCTTAAGAAGCTAATCTGGAGTTCAGGAGGGGGTGTTTTGTTTTGTTTTGTTTTGAAAAATCCTTTTAAAAGCTCCCGAGGCTTGACAGGGAGGAGGCAACCCAATCGTGAGTCTAGGAGCGGCTGCTGTAACTGAAGGGGCGGAGATGGAATGAGGACAGGAGGCCGGCCCAGAGAGCTCTCACACAGCAGCAGAACCTGACGTCTCCTGATGCTCAAGGGGCACAGGACAGTCCTCAAAGAGTGGAGAAATGCCACTTTCAGAGAAGCAACAAAGGGCTGAGACAGAATGATGCATTTACATGCCATCTGAGTGCTAACCAGGCTCTTTCCCCGGTTTCCTACTGGTAGCCCCAGCCGCAGGCACTTCTCTGACCCCCCAGAACCTACCCCTTTGCAGTGGCAGGACAGAAGTCAGGAGCCATTAAGGTTGCAGCATACTCAGAGAGGTTTGCAGGGGCCCTGAAATGGTCACCCTCAAAGCAGAGGTCACAGAACCACGCACACCTGAGAACAACACCCTTCACCAGTTATTTAGTTGAGCTCCACTCCATAACTGGGACGTCATATGGCAGGACTATTATTTTGCACATCTAAATGCTCATTAGCTTCCCCCAAGTGAGAAAACTGAAAGAGTCCAAATATTCCGTTCAAAGGAATACACAAGGCCGCTGATGAGACAGAGTTTAAGTACAAGTCGATGCTTGCAAGAGTCGAATTAATAGAGTTCTACAGGGCACAGGGAGTGGGGGTGAGGCAAAAGGGGACAGGGCCAGATGTGAAGTCTAAATACAGCACGTGGCCCATTTCCAGCAAGGCCGAATGCTTATGGTATTTTTCATATGCACGGAGTTTATTGGGAAGATCAGAGAAAACAGTCCAATCCATAGTGGCCAGATAGCTCTCAGCACTCACCTGTTATACAACAGAAATGACAATGCACCAGTCTAATGACATGAAGAGACACCGGAGGCCTGTGGAGTCAGAAAAGCCAGACATATTGCTGTTATCCAAAAATAGGATCTCCAAGCTGGAATCTTGAAAGGCTGGAAGAGACTAGACTCTGTCATCTGTCATGTGACTTCAGTACAAGACCAGGAAAGGCACGGTCTAGCTTAAAGTATTTGCAGTCATCATGACATTATGGGGAAGTAATGGGGAAGCCGACAGTGGTTACATTAGATTCTAGTGGGACAAGTGGCCTTGCAGATGGTTTAGTAGCCTTCTTCACCATTGGAAAAAGACAATACAGAGGCAGTTCTTCAAAATCCTTTTTTAACTACATAAATGGGTCTATTTGTGATGGGACCAATTACATCTACAGGGTAGGAAACAGATGTAGGTTTTATTTTATTCTTTACAAAATGTCTTCCTGAATACTTCGGCATTTCTGCTGCATTCCAATTGCATCTGCTAATGCCAAGAGAAACTTAATCCCTACCCTAAGTCTCATTTTATTTATTTTCAGTAGTGTGAAAACAAACATGTAGCAAGATTACAGTGTTTACGCCTCCTTTTTAGCCACTATAGCTCTAATCCTCCTGCTAATTAATGCCAGGGCCAAAGCAATTTTATTAATTTCATCTTGGTTTAAAATATACAGGCAGATCACCATGCTTTACTAAAATAACAATTTGATATTTGGAAGGTGTTCGGTTCATTTCGGCAAGATGGTGGGCTACATTCCACTTAAGATACAACAAAGAGACAAAGCCGCAGTCAGCATTGGTCAATGATAACATAACTAATACTAATTGTGATAAGTCGATGAAAGCGCCCCACATCCTGCTCAGCAAAGAGACTAAGGAGAAACATAAATCCTCAGGAGCACTAAGCCAGAGGCTTCCCATGCTAGAAAACAGCCCATACTAAAAGGCACAAGGGACAAAAGAAAGTCTTTTCTACGTCCTCTCTGATATCTGTTTCAGAACATGTTCTATAGTTTGTTCCTAAAATTACCAACTTCCCCAAACCAAGTTTGGAAAGGCTGCTGGCAACAGTTCTGTTCGAATGTCCATAGGAAACTCTGGAAAAACACATGGGGTGCTTCTGAGGCATGCTGGGGACATGCTGGGGACAGAACCAGCCCTCCTGGTCTGCCCATGTGGGTCCTCCCCACTCGGCCCAAACCCACCTCATCTTGCCTCTCTGAAGATGTGAAAGAAAATTTTAAAATCCATGCCCAAAAGAATTAAAACAAAACAAAACAAAACAGAAAAACACTGAGATAGAGCTAAGAATTCATATTTAGGGCGGAAACAAATGTTTAAATCTTTCTCCTGTGCATGTGATAGAACTTTTTTGCTGTCATAATTCATTTCCCAGTATTGTACAACTGTACTTAATAATCAAGTTGACATGATTCAATATTGGTTATTTTGAACTTATAAAATTCAACAATCACATTTTGCAATATGCATTCACTCCAAGAAGCTTTAATAAATCGCTGGTAATATAAGGAATATTTTGAAGTCTTGTCTCTTTTCTCACTTCTAAATATGATGGGCCAAACAATTTCTTTGGTTCTAAAAATACTTAGCTAATGATTTAATAAATGAAGTTCTTTTCAGTAGAGAAGCAATACTTGCTCATTATCACCAAAACCTCAGAATTTAAATTGCAGCAATGAGAAGGCCTCTCTGAAATCTTTTGATGAATACAAAACATATAAGTAAAAATGAAACTAAAAAGCAAGACGAATAATGAACTATCAAAACAGTTCTTGTCACCAAAATAGAAATATCACAAGCTACTTTCTAGCCAGGTAGATGGCAAAAGTCCCAGGACACTACAGTATGCAAAACTGGATAAATAACTTTTGAAAGTGTTCTATTTGTGTAAAGATCAAAAGAACCCCACAAGCCTTCTCTAAAAAGCAATGCTCATATCTAGCATCCTAATTCCCAGAATACTATTAATATCTACTTCTGCTATCTAATTTTATTTCAGATTTTTAAGATTTAGATTCTAAGAAAGTCTTACCCAGGCAGGGACCAACATATATAAAAAGAGAAAACACCTCAGGGCAGGGAATGTTTCCAATCACCCTCTAAAATTAAAACCGAAAAAAGAGATAAGTCCGCCTGCCCAAACACAACACGATCTGTGGACTGTACTCAGCTAAGCCCCCTGCAATTTAATGCAGACATCAATTTATTACCTAGCCGTATTTGGATTTTAATATTCCTTAAATTTTATTGTGCCAGGAGCGGGGCCAACCAAAGATAAAGTAGAACAAAATTCTAACAATCACCTCTGTAATTTCATCTGTGGGCTCCTTTTATGAGTAACTGCATGCCCAATTTTGATCTCCAAGTAATGTTACAGCAATAAAACCAGACTGACTCCTTACACACACACACACCTCCTCCACTACCTTGATAAAATGCAGAATTGGTTCATTACTGATCCTAATAGAGAGCATTACCTAAATCGCTTTTGCCTCAGGCTGCCAGTCAGCAAGTCCAAAGAAAGACACAAAGTTTTAAAGACCATATTCACTTTCCCAACTATTTCAGACCCTTTCTTTGGAAAACGGGTCTCTTCCAAAAGGAAGGGAAGAAAACGTCAACTGACCCTCTGAGGAAAAGTTTCCTGAGGCCTGAGATCTGCTGACACATAGGGAGTTATGATGTTGCGAAAAGAGTCCAAATGACAGCAATACCACCCCTCACTGCTCCCTAGGATGTCCAGAGCAATCCAGGGATAATGATAAACTTGATAGGTGAAGGGAGAGGGCCCCGCCTGGCCCACCGAGCTGCCAGGCACATGAAAGGCACAATATAAACTTGATTTAAATGTGGGATCCTTTCCAGAAGCCTTAATTATCTATTGTATTACCACATTCCCATTATTCAGCACTCTTCTCTTCTCAGACTGAGGTCCAACTATATAGCATTTGCTTGGAACAAATTCAGGGAAAACTCCAAACTAACCAGATCACAGAAGATCCCGTTAAAGAGGGAATAACAGTTATATAAATAGAAGTCTTCTAGGCTCGAAGACATTTGGGTTCTCTGTTAACTCTCAAGAACACTGAAGTCAATTAAACCCAGTTTTTAAACATCCTCATGTGTAGCATCCGGATGTGTTCCGTCACAGAGTACAGCTCCATCCATTTTTTAAAACGTTATCTTCCCAACTCCCAGCAAGTTATTTTTCTTCTATAACATCACAAGTACTAGAAGTTGTTCCCCTGCCCCCATCCTGGTTCTGAATTTCTCGATGTTCATAAATCAGGGCTCTACACTTTGGCCTTATAAACCCTTATTTGTTTGAAGTGATCAGAAGATAAGATATTTCTAAGGGTGTCATAATGTGTGAGACAAACACTCAGTAGAACATACCAAGGTTTCGAATGAATGACTGTGTGTCCAAGCTGCCACTGTCAGTTCAACTGTTTTGGTTTTTTGTTTTAATCCGAAAATTTTGTCAGACATCCTGAAAGTGTAACAGCTAATTGATAGAATGGAATTTTCACTTTTTAAGTAGCTGCCTGACACCAGGGTCATACAGCTAGTAATTCAAATGCAAAACTGCCCCACAACCAGAAATGCGCACACAAATGACTAAAGTTGAATATGATCAACGCACTTTATTGACATCATGCTTATGACTGGCACTGAAGATAGCACATTAGCTATACATTCTTTCATTCAGAGGTGGAGAAATAGCAGTTGAACTTCATGAATTTTAGAGACAAGGATGCTGCCCAAATATTCCTTTTTTATGAAGTGTTCCATAATTTACCATCTTTATTGTCCGATCACGCAACTTCCATCTCACTTTCCTTTCCATTTACCTTGTCTGGGCCTCCACATTCTAGTTAAGAGAGCCATCAAAAAAAAAAAAAAGCAAAGCTATTTTTACTAATGTATTAAAGAGGAAAAAAAATGCTCTCTATGATTGTTCTGTGACTATGTCTAAAATTGAGTTACATCCCTCTGGAAGAGAAATACCTGGCCATTTCCAGTGGATTCTGGTCAACACCTACTGCTGTGCTTCAAGAGGAGAAGGCTCTCAGGAAATGATGATTAGCAAGATGCACATGGAAAAGGTGCTGGGCTTACAGACCTACTGAAGGCAAGCTCTGAGATTTTTTCTGACTGTTCTCTCCTCACCTAACCAGCGCCTTCCAAACAGAAGCTTGATAAAAAGCTTTTGAATAAAGGAATTTTTCCTGAGCCTAATTTTTTAAAAATCACCTCTTAGTTCTCTCCTACAGCCAATAACCATGTAGGCTAATACCATGAAGACTATCAAGTTTATTAAAATCCTGTTTTAAAAAAAATCCTGTTTTGTTGGAAGAAGAATGGGACTGAGGTAGGGGATTGTGTAGAAAAAAGGAATTTAAGAAAGGAATAACTGAATTTAAAAAGTAATGGATGGACTGAACACAGACTAGTAATAATATTGTGCCACAAGCTAAAGAGCACAAGAAGACCAATTTTGGACATCCATGTTTCAGTAAACATTTTTAAATTAAGATTAAAAACCTTCATCGCGACACCAACACCTCTCTGACTAACGCAGCTCACACCCCTCTATAAAATCTTCTTGGTTCAGGCCAACAGCTGGCAAGTTGATCCCTGCAATTTTCTCTCTGCAGAAATAGCCTTGTGAGGGAAGAGCTGACCCTCTTGGGCTAATAAGCCCAAAGCCCCAAACCTAGAGGGCTGCGATGGGAGGGACATTGTTGTGTTAAGTACTTTACAACAACTGTTTCTTCTCCTCTTGACACAGCTAGACTTCCTTAAAGAAGATTTGACTGGCCAGACAGCTGTGTTGACCCTTAAGCCTTCTTTGATTCGTGATTTTTTTTTTAACAAACAGAATAGAAATTCACAACCCAAATCCTTTCCTAAGCTCCAATACTTTTGAATTTGCTAGTGTTATGCCTGAAGGATGTGGACATTTCAGTAATCTATAAGCAGAAAGATAAAGAGTGGGTCCACACAATACCGAAACCTTCAGATGAAAAGCAAAAGAGAAAAAAGCGAGCAATCAACCTTTATCTGAAGGCGATACTTGAAGTTGTGTGGGCAACATCTGCCTAGTTACCTAAAAATCACACTTTCCACTCAGACACGTTGCCTTAAACAACCAAGAACAGAGACAGGCATCCCTTCTTTCGAAAGTGTTGACCGTAATGATCACGTTGAGATCATGATTTTTTTGCTTCCAGATATATTTCTGCATTGTCCGACTCATCCAAACTTGAGCATATATATATATATATATATATACTCTTAAAATGTAAAATTATTATCTTTTCAAAACAACAACAAAAATGCCTATTGTTCTCTCCACATAAGGATAAAAGTCGAGCACTTTACAGGAAAGGAGCACTAAGTAACGGCATATTTTGTGCGGTTACTGGGTCCAATCACTTTGCCGGTTTTTAGTAAGCCTCACATTCCAGACTAGACGGGAAGAAGAGGTTTCCGATCTTTCCCAATGCTTTCTGTTATAGAGTCCTCTCCGTACACCCCCTCTCCTTGTATGTTCTTAATAACATTACAGGAACTCTTTCTGTGCACACTAACCCTCCTCTGATTACTCTCATAAAGTGCTGTCCCTTTCGCTCACTCGTGGCAAAAGCTGAATTCTCCTGCGCGCGCCCATGCAGTCAACGGATTCCAGTCCTAATGTACAAAACCAGAGACCTCCGTCAGCCACTTTTCTTTCCTCCCGATCCTCCGCAGGCCTACGAGGCCGATGGCCCTAAATATGATCAATTTTTGGAAGGACAAGTAGTTTCCTCTTTTTCCTTCGCTGACCTACTTCACTCCTGTCCAGGGAGAATAAGAAAATTCTTCTAACACCCATTCCCTTCGGCATTACCGAACTCTAGCTTCCTTACAATCTTCTTAAATACCTGCCACCCAGTTCTCAAAACACGCCAGAACGTCCGTGTGGACAGGGGGAAATGGGACTCGCTGAGCGCCAGAAAGCACACTCAGACTGGAACTCGGGTGGAGGCATATCATGGAGGAGGGCGCGTCAGGTCAGGCCCCCACTTCTGACCTAAAAGCACCCTCCCCAACTCTGGACAGGCGAGGGAGGGACGCCCACAGGCGACAAAAACCGTGCAAGGGGGAAACGACAGAAGCCGTGGAAATCGTGGGACCGCTTCTGCCTCGGCACCTCCCCCACAAGCACAAGGGCGGTGCGGACACCTGGGAAAGATGGAGTGGGACTAGCGAGGAGGTGCGTGGCTTCAGGGACCAGAGCCCCGCAAACAGTGGCCTCCGGGAATGGCGGGTCGGGAAGACTAAAATCTAGGCGAGCAGACCACGGGACCCAGCCGTGGCTCGCGCTTCTGCGGCGCCGCGGCTGTGGTTGCGCGCACTGGAGCGCATCCCTGCGGCCCGGGGGAGTGTACAGGACTCGGGTGCAGGGGAGAGAGACGCGTCTGGGCTTGCGACTGCGTGCCTCTTCCACCTTCCGAAAGAGGACAGAGGCCCCAGCGCGCCGGGACTCCCCGGTGGCGCGGCACTTACTTCTCATAGTCGTACTTGCAGTAGAGTTTCTTGTCCCGGTAGAAGCAGGTGGTCTCCAGGGGCTCTTTGCAGGAGGCGCACTGCACGCACTGCTCGTGCCAGAAGCTGTCGTTGAGCCGCAGCAGAAACCTGTCCGAGATGACTCGCTGACAGCCCTCGCAGACAGACTTGGGACTCACCGCTCTGCCTGCAACCACAACAGACGTTCGCGGTGGAACCTCCCGGCCCGCCGGGTCAACCCCGCCAGACCCGGTCGGGACCGCTGGAGATCTCTCCACGCCCCTGCCCTCCGCCCCAGCGAGCCCCCATCATCGGCCGAGCCAAGACAAGGAAAACGTCAAACCCAGCGGCCTTTCTAATAAACAGGGAATCTGCGGGAAGGTTTAAATTTCAGCGGGGGCGGATGGAAATCAATGAGTGGCCTTTAATTTTCAAACACACCCACTTAGGCGCGCGCAAGAGTGCGCGCATCCTGTAAAATTAGATCCCAAATAAATTTGTGCGCCCAGATTTGCCACGTCGTAATCATTAAAGCACTATGTTTTTAATCTATTAACTATTTTTAAAGCAGAGTAAGTGAAAACAACTTGCCTGCCTTTTCTTTTCTTAAAACGTCATTGTATTCTATTTTTTTTAAAGGAAAGAGAAATTTTCATTTCTTCCTAGACTATCCCACGGGTGCAGAAAAAATACCCGTCTCGCCCCGGGCAAACCCAGTATTGTTTAAACCAATGAACCCCGAACTGCTGAGTCTTGGCTCACATGCAAATCGCACACGGGTTTTTCATAATTAAGAAATGTCCTCTATTAAGAAAAGAGAGGACTAGGAAAAAAATAGGGAGGGGGGAGCGCGCAGAACCGCCGAGGAGGGTGCCGGCCGGGAGAGAGCAGGTCGGGCACCTTAGGCAGCCCTGCGTGGCGTGAAACGCACTCCTAACCCACCCGCCGCATTCAGGGAATCCGTTTCTACCACCGGCCTTTTTTGGTCTGTTTTGTTCCTTTAGTTTGTAGGCTAAAGGAGCGCTTTTATTTCCGCCGGGGGGAAGACGACTGGCCGCTCTTGTTGGCACATTTCGCTACTCTTTGACGGAAGTCTTGTCCCGCCGCAGCGACACTCTAGCGCTTAGTATCCCACAGGTCCGACCCTCCTGCATTTTTCCTGCTACGCTTATCTCGCTTTTCCCTTTGGGGACGGTGCTACCGGCTTGTAAGCGGAGCCGGTCGCTTTGCGGAGACAGAAGTTCTAAGGGAAAAGGCGAGATGATTCTCAATTTTAAAGTTCTATTTTCTTTCCGCCCGGTCTCACTAGCTGCGGGTCACGACCCCGACATTGGGAGAGGACGTGGGCCCGGTGGAGGGCATCTGGCGCAACGCGACGCGTGCTGGGTACCGACGTCCTCCCGTGCGCCCCGCGGGGCCAGTGCCCGCCCTGGCCCGCGCCCTCCTCGGATGCTGGACGAAATGCCCGCTTCCCCACAAGGGAGGCTGAAAGAGCAGGGCGCACGGTGCGTGATTTAGTTTCAACGGCAGTGTTTGGGGGTAGGGAGCGGAATGCCTTTCTGGATATGGTTTCTCCAGTCGAAATGTCTTGTCGTTTTCCGCCTGCATCTCGCTTTAGCGGTTCCGAGTGACGGAAAGAGGCAAGAGGTTTAAACGACAAAACGAAAAAGTCTTCTTGATTAAAAAGGTAAGATAAATAAGTAGGTAGATGGATGGATAGATAGATAGACAGATAGATCGTCCTTCCTCCAAACTTGAAAAGCTCCAAGAGTGGCATGGGAGAGACTTAAATCAAGAATCCCTGCCCTGCGCTCCGGAGGACGTGTTGTGTCACTCTTCCGGGTCCTGGACTAACTGCTGCTCCGCGGTGGCTGCGAGGGGGTTGGGGGTGGGGCGGGGAACTCGCCGGACCTGGGATCCAACTTCAGTTAATTAAAGCCGAGGCGAGGGCCCTGCCGCGCGGGCTAATCCCCGCGCCGCGCTGCCCACCGGCCCGGAAAAGCCTCTCGGCCATGCCCAAGACTGAATTGAGGCTGGAGTTGTTGGCCGGCGAGAAGCCACCGCGAACTTGGGCGCTCCTGGCCTCCACCGTCATATGCTCTCCCCTAGGCCGCTGAGAAACCAGTGGCATTTATCAGCCGTCGATCAGCTCCATGATTAAAAAATCCAGCCTTGGGTAATTTTAATCACTTGCCACTCAAACGCCTGCAAACAAGCTCTCCCGCCCCTCGTGGCTTTGGGGAATTCGATGCCCTGCGCGTGAGGCCCGCGGAGACTTGTTGGTGTTATTGCTTAGGGACTGCTCAGAAGGACCGACAGACGCGGACAGACAGAGAATGGGCTCCACTGTGTGCCTGAAGAGGGGCTCTAGCACCGCATCACTGAGGAAGGAGTTGGGATCCAGAGCTTTGGGCCTGGCGACAAGGGGGGTGCGCCCATGGCGCATGGCCCTTATACTCACCCAACAACGAGGAGAAGGAGGCCGAGGTCTCAATAGCGCTTTGGAAGTTCTCCTCCATCTTCAGGCCGTCCAGCATGTTCAGGCCGGGCCAGGAAGACCTGTGCCGGGGAGGGAAAGATGCGTCTGGCGTCGGTGCCCGCTGGGAGTCAACGCCCGAAGCCGCTGAGCTCCTGGGAAAGGACGGAGGGAGTGTCCACGGCGACCAGAATGAGCCAGGAGGGTAGAGTCCAGCCAAAAGAAATGCGGGGTGGGAGGAGAGAGACAGTCACAGCGAACTGCTCTGACTGATCTGATTTCACTTGAAGTCAACGCGTTATGTACTTAGGCCTCCGCCCCCCAACTGCGTTTCTTCTTCCCCTGCCCCTCCACCCCCACCCCTGTCTCCAGGTTTCCCATCCTGAGACCGACTCCGCCCCAGCCTGTACAAATGTGGGCCCTGGGGACGCCTCTGCAGGAACTCAGCTACTGGGAATGATGGAGATAAAAAGAAGGGGTGCTCTCCGTCGCGCGACCGACCGGGCCCAGATGCGCGGAACGACCACGGCTCCTGCCCGCGCCCCGGCCCTCACCTGCCCGGGGTCGGAGGCTGGCAGAGGGAGGAACTCGGAGAGGTCCCGCCTGCTTCCGTACTCCTGGCGCTGCGCTCTGCCGGGGGGCGCGCGGGGAGGTCCTCCCGCCGGTCGGCCAGGGCCGGGAATGTCTGCAGGAGCAAAGGAGTCGCCTCGGGGAGGAGCGGCGGCTGGCCCGACTCACTCTTGGATGCATTTCAAATCAACTTTCAGAAACACGCCCGCCCGAGCCGGAGCCGAGGAGCCCGAAGCCTTCCTTACCTGCGGAGCGAGCTCGCGCCCAGGGTCCGGAGCGCAGTGAAGTTGCGGGGCGCCGCGGGCAGCTCCGGCCGAGGCCGGCGACGCCCCGAACTGCAGTCGGCGCAGCCGCCCCCCGCCCGGGCGCGCCCGGGAGAGAGCGGGAGCGAACGCCGGCCTCTGGCTCCGCTCCTCCGCGCGCCCGGGCCGGGCCGGGACGTGGCCACGAGCGCCGGCCTTCTCGGGACGTCCTGCCAGCCCGCGTCGCCGTTCAGCGGGAGGGAGGGCCGGATGCTTCTCGGAGGCTGGAAGGAAGGCGGAGGCCCGGGTCCTGGGTGCAAGTCGGCCCGCTTCTCAGGGGCGGATCCCGCGGCTCCTGACAGCGGCCGCGGCGCTGCGCGGTGGGGGGAAGGGGTGGGGAGCGCGGGCGGGGGGCTGGGAGCGCGTCCCGTGGCGGGCCGCGGCGCTGGGTTTCCCGGCTTGGCTGCGCGGCCCACCTCGCGGCCGCGGCCGGGCGCGCCCCTCTGCCGCTGGGACCTCCGGGGCGCGCAAAGTTTCCGCGCCTCCACGTGGGGCCGTTACCTCGCGGGCGCGTCTGGGCCTTGGCGTGCTCTCCGCGCGGCTGGCGAACGCGGACGGGCCGGTTACCTGCGGCGCCCGGCCGCCCCGCTCCTCGCCCGCGCGGGAAGCGCCTAGCGCGGTTCGCCGCCCGTGAGCACCGTGCTCCTCAGACCTTCCTTCAGCCCCCGGGGCTCCTGCAAGTTACCAACTTCCTTTGGGCCGGAAACCCATTCACAGTGTTCCGATACCGTAGGACCCACAGCCAAACCTCGAACCCCCTGGATTGGGTGGGACCTGACCCCAGACAGCGAACTTGGGAGGGCAGGAAATCAGCTAAGAGGACGTTCTGGGAAACAGATGGGGGAGGGGGTCAGTTCCCTACACCTCCTCACCTCAGCCTAAGGGGACAGCGCTTCAGCCTCTCTAGGGAAAGGAACAGGGTCTTACTACGCTCTTTATCACTAGAAGCACCTCGCCCCAAGTGGCTCAGTAAACAAGCCAACGTTCACCCAACATTCATTTTGTATCAGGCTTGGTTGTATAGTCAACTCATTTAATCTTGACAACGACCCTAAACTGCGGAGGCTACGACAGTATGTCGGTATTACAGATGAAGGAAACCTCGCACAGAATCTGTGAAATCCATGCCCCATCACTGGAATGCCGCAGGAAGGTCCCATACCATGGAATTCTCTGGGATCCCCTCAGTCCCTAACCTGACCTGAACTGAGTTCGAAATGACAGGCACTTTGGCCAGGCGAACCAAAGCAGAGGAGAGGACACAGAGCAAAGGCTATGACCTTCTCCGAGGGCAGTGCCACTTCCTAGCTCTAAAGAAAAAGTACTGGCAGCCAGCTGCTCCCCAGAGCTTGGGAGCAGTGACACTCCCCCCCTTTGCCATTATAAGTTCTTTCCACCAACAGCACAACCCCACCACCACCAACAGCACAACCCCCCCCCACCCCCCACCGCTTTCCCATTATAAATTCTTTCCATCAACAGCACAAACCAAACACTGAATATGACTTCGGAGAAACAAGGGAAAAGGGCAAAGCGTTTAATACCTTATATCTGAATGCTGCTTCTATACTTTTCAAAGTCCTTCCATAGACATGATTTTGCTTGATCTTTACAACAAGCAAAATGTGAGGTAGGCAGAACAAATAGTTTTACCATTGTTTCAGATGAATCTTCGGGCTTAGTGCGCTGGGAGATTGCTGGGATGTTGTCTGGATGGCTCCTGACAGGTCTCCTACCATCTGACCTTTGTACTTTCTGCCACCCCAGAGACAGCAGGGTGTGAAAAACTAGAGAGAAATTGTACGTATTCTTCAGATTATATATAAACTAGAAGAAAAGTAGAGCAAATATAAACATAAGGAATATTTTTTAAATGCCCAACAAGTGTTCTGATTTCACTAGAGGTCTCAAATTCGTGAAATATGATAAGAATGTTTTTTTTTTGCAAATATCCTGGAAGTGAATAGATTTTCATTTGATATGAGACACACATCTTTCGTGGTTCTTGGGGCCTAATGAGTGTAGCTTGTACAAGTGTGTGGTGGGGATGTCTTTCCCCACCTGGCTTGGGCACTCAGGATGAGGAGTGTGTCTCATCCTGTTATTAGAGCAGAGCCAGGCATGCAGACGTGATTAGCAAGGAGCACTTGCTGGGTGAGGGTTGAGTGGACCCCTCTCTACAGCAGGAAGTCCTGCAGAGGGACCAAAGGGCCTCAGTTTCATTCGCAGCCCTGCCGCCCAGTCTGGGCCATCACTGCACCTCTCTGACATTAACCCTGCCGCTTGGGAATGAAAGGGCTACACTATGTGGCCTGTAAGGCCCTCGCAGCCTGAGGTCTGTGCTGCGGGCCTGGCTTTGGCCTGCAGAGTGGAATAGCACCACAAACCCTAGAGCGTGCTATGCAGTCCCTTGTAGGTTGGCTGATGTGTCTAGATCAGGAAGGATCCAACTTCTTCACTCACCACTCCCTCTCCCAGGAAGTCCCACTCTTACCCCGGTATGAATTCACTTTAGCCTCAGCCACCCCACTCACACGGGTCGGATCGGCAGATGGGCAAGTGGATCATTTTGCACATGCCTCCTACCTTTCCATTTTTAACTCATATGCAGTTATTTTACCTTTTTTTTTTTTTCCAGTACGGTACTAGGGATTGAATCCAGGATCCTCACATTGAGTCATAATCCCCCAGGCCTTTAAAAAACCTTTTTAAATTTTGAGATAGGGTTGCTAAATTTTTCCAGGCTGGGCTTGAATATGCCATCCCAAGTGCTGGGACCATAGGTGTACACCACCACACCTGGCAAATGTTTTATTTTGACACAGAGTCTTGTAAATTGTCCCACCTAGGCTCTAACTTGATATCCTCCTGCCTCAGCCTCCCACAGTGCTGGGATTACAGGCATGTGTGCCACCATGCCTGGGTTGTTTTACCTTTTTAATGAAAGACGATGCCACAGAGCCTCTGTCCAGAAACCCCTTTCTGAAGAAATCCACACCCATCTCCATACCCCAGAATACTATCTCCTCCCTCTTAGAAAGAAATACTTTCTTCTGAGCATTTGTGGAAGAGGAGTAAAAAGACTTCAGAAAGAACTCCGGAAATCACAGGTATAGAGTAGGAAGTGATCTTCAAGCTCACTGGTTCCAACTGTTTAGTTTGCAATGAGTCAAATCCATTTCCCTAGAGCTGCCACTCTCTGGTCCTTAGAGCACACGCACACCCACCCCAATGGACAGCCTTTGAGAAAGTCAGCTTCCAGATTCCAGAGCTGCCCGACCCTCCAGCCCACCTTGCTCTGCACATCATACCTGTCTGCGTCTCTCACTGACCAGTCCTAGTGCAGCCAGGGCCCATTAACACTGCCTGTTGTGTGCCAGCATTTGAATGACTGCTGTTGATTCACACGGGATACAAGTTACTCTTCTGTCCTTTTCTGCGTGGGCTGCTGGGGGTCGTATCTCTGTCACATTGCATTTCTACAACTGGTGTTTGCACCTGGGTGTGGAAACATGCAGTGATCCTGGCTAAGAGGCAGGCAGTATTTGAAACATAGACACACCAGCAGATCGAGGGACCACGTCTCGGCCTAGTGGCCTAGTGCTTTGCCCTAGGCGGGGAAGGTGGGGTCCTTGCCGGGTTGGTCTGGAAGCCACCCTTGCAGGGCTGAACCCCTTGTAACCTTGGGGTAGTCACGTGGGAGGCTCCTCTGCTCTCCTTCTGGTTCTTCCCCATCATCTGTCTTCAGTCAAACAGCACTCTGTAGAGAAGGGTAAGCGGTACAGACCAGCTGCGGAGTTAGCCTTTCTGTGGCAGAAAACAGAGAAGCAAACATACCCGACTCGTGGATCTTGGCAGCCAAGGTTTGGAAAGAGGAGTGAAGATGGGGGAGTCGGAGCCCCATGTTTGCTGGGAGGAAGACTACAGGGAGGGGGGGTCGGACGTCCCGCTACAGAGTGGAGATGACAGGAACATGTTTTTTTACTTTCCTTTTCTTGCTCTCATTTCTGTGTTTTATTAAGGGAAATACAAAGGGAAAATTGTGTTATTTGTTAAAAAATGTCAAAGTGCATTTCCAGCAAGTGGAAAAGAAGCAGAAACGTTGTTGCTTAGACAGACACAGCCATGCTGTGCTGGGGGCAGCCAGAGACTGGCGAGGTGGGGGACACACTTGAACCACGCTCCCCTGACCTCCACATTCTTTCCGGTGAATCCCCTGCCCGTGCTGATGTTCGGCTCTCTAAATGGAGCTGGAGGACCATGTGTCTCTGCACTTTCTGGGCTGAAGGGGGCAATCCCAAACTAGCAGCTGCAGTAGGAGGGAAGTCGGGCAATGCAAATGCAGGTCACTCCCTAGATTCTCCTTCCCTGTAGCCAGGACCGCCCCAGGCAAAGAGGAGACTCATCCCAGCTCACTATGGTACCATTTAAAGCACCACCCTCCTTGGACCTTGTAGCAGAATTATCTGCAGGCCTGCTTGATCTCCCCGTTGGACTGAGCTCCTTAAGAAAAGCACCCACTTCAGAGCCACCCATGACTTGCCACTACACAGCACGATGCTCCACACAGCACAGAGATTTTCCAAGGAATTTTGTTGCTTAAGTAGAAATGGGCTGGAAGTTGGGTCTACTCTGTGGCATCGCTGAGTGTTTGGGGAAGAGTGTGCGTGGGCCTTGGAAACAGGCCTGAGTTCAAACCCCATCTGTGATCCATTTGATCTTAATGTAGTTAACCTCTCCATGTTTCAATTTCCTTATCTGCAGAAGGCAAGGAAAAAGATGTTCCTCAAGAGTAATTGTGACAGTTCACAGAGATGACAGATGTGAAACATCTAGTAATCTGCCTGCTCAACTTCATGTTCAAATACCTGCATGTCTCCCTCCAACCTTCCCATGAGCAAGCGGACATAGACTCTGAAGGAATCTTGCTTTGCCCTGTTCTCGTGTACATACAGGGATGGCATTCAGACAGCATCTCACGGTGGCACTTGTCCCTGTGCCCAGGCTGGGCAGGCCCTGGAGTCAGACCCGTCTTAAATTGACTCTTGACTCTGCCCTGCAGGATGGCCTGAGGCAAGCTCCCAATCGCTCCCCAGTCAACTTCCCCACTTGATAATTGAGGAAATTGTTGGAGGATTTGTGTGCACAGTGGTAGAGACCCGGTAAGGGGTCAAGGAGTTTTAGTTGCTGTCATCACATTGGCCCGACGAGCCCCTCTTGGGCCATGTTTTATCTAAAGCGCCCAGCACTTGGATGTGGGCACGCAGAGATTGTATTTTAAGCTGGGCTGAACTGAATTCAACACAGTCCCTGGCCTCAAGCGAACTTCATCTGGAGTCTTGCTCTTGGTTCCACACACAACCTGAAATGTTTTCTTGTTTTGTTTTTTTTAAACCCCCTTGCTCCATCACAAGTCCCCATGTTGCTTCCTGGATGAGCCCCTCGCTTCTGGGCTCCAGCGTGTCCCATCTTTGACATCTACTAGTGCTGCTTTGTGTCACATACCAGAAACCTGGAAATAATGGTGGAAGAAGGTGAGGCACAAGGAGTGAAGCCCAGACACCAAAATGGGGAGATGTGGGCCCAGGTGGGGTCTGCTAGCTGCAGAGGCTGGTTTTCATGCCCACCGCCTCTCGGGCGCTGTGCTGTGACTGTGCGGGTACATTGGGCAGAGGTCCCAGGACACCAGGCCCAGCAGAGAGCAGCCTTTGCCTCACCCTAGAGTGTGCAGTGACAGGGCACAGGAGCTGCTTTCCTTAGATCTGGAAGGCCTCCCAGAGGCCCAAGTGCTAAAATGTTCCTGTGCTGCTATTTGAGATGGGAGAATCTTGAAGAGGTGGGTACTTGTGGGAGATCTTCAGGTGACTAGAAGCACACCCTTCAAGGCAGCAGCAGGACCTCTAGCCCTTGCTTCTTCCTTTCCTTCATTTCTCCACCAGGAGGCAAGAGGCCTTGCTCAGGCACTTGCTCCAACATGATGTGCTGGCCCATAACTGGCCTAAAAGCAGCAGGCTAACTGATCATGGACTGAACCTTACAATAGTGAGTCAAACTATGTCTTTCTCTGCATGAGTTGATTGTCTTAGATGCTATTCATACCGAGGGAAAGCTGAAGCCTTGGAGAAGCCTCCCAGGCAGGCAACACCCAAGAGCTCCAGGGTACAGAGGCCGCTACCATCAACCCAGTACCAAGACTCCAGCTTCCCAGAGGAAGCTGTTTTCAGGAAGTAAGAGACATCCACAAACACCTCCACCCACCAAGAACAGTAAACCACTGAGCTGAAGAGAGAAGTTTGGGGACACCCCTAGCCCTGCACAGCACCCACTTGCACTCGTCTGGTGGGGATGACATGTCTGTCCAGTTGTTAATTGATTTACATGAGATATCTCACCTTGTTTCTCAACAGGATGTGAAATGATATGTAAATACTATCAGTATTTTTTTTTAAATTACAAGTACATACAGGAAACAGAGAAGTAAATCACTTTCAAAATAATAACCTGGGGCTAATATTGGAATTGTGAAGGGATGGTAAGCGTCATTTTGGTGTTCATAAGGTGAAACAAAAAATATATGTACTAAAGCCCTACAAAATTGCTATGATGGCATCAAACTGGGTATCGATTCTATTTATCTATCTAGTGGGCTTTAGGATACAGTCTATCATAAAAGAACAAAAATATTTGACTCACAATAATGCAGATCAAATCAGTGCAGTCATTTACAGTGTTGGAATATCCTCACTTTGATACATTGACTGGATCTCACCTCTTCTCCAAAGAGTTTTAATAAACATTAATGATATGTACAGAAAAATAATGAAATAGAATGACAAAATAAAGAATAAGGAGAACAGATAATGCGGGTGCCCTAAACACAAGACTTACTAGTTGTGACTCTCAGGACAGGAACGAGGGTGATGTGGTTTTGTCTAACATAGATGAGAACACACTTGGCACCTGTCACATGTGAACATCTGAATTATCAAATGAACACTCCAATGGAGCATCAAATTTGTGTCTGAGCCTCCCAGGAGCCAAGGTGAAAAGAGAAATAGCTAGTCTACAGGTGGATTAGACATGTGACTGTGGATTTATTTGAGCAAACAAAAAAGAAAGTATATCCTGGTCCTCGTAGCTCTAGATCACTGTGTCCAAGCTGTTAAACAGTGAGCCCCAGCAAACGGTCCCCCTTTTCTTCTGTATAGTGCCTGTACAAAATCTATGTTTACAGCATGAATATATTCATAACATCCTGAAAGATTCCTTGCTGCATCTAAAGTATGGTTCCATTTCCTCCTTTCTTATCCCGTCAATAATTTATCCACGGCCCTTTTGAACCCTGAAGTTAAAAGGGGAAAAGCCCTGTGTGGAGGATGCCGAGGGTGAAGGCGTTCCTGCAGATGGCAAGACTAGAGGGAAGACGCAGAGGCAGGGAGCCGAAGTGAGCCGCAGGATGTCAGCCGGGGCAGCTTGCACACCAGACCTCAGAGTTTGCTACATACTCTGCAGGCCACAGAGAGTCATTGGAAGTTTCACACTGGAAGAGCAAGATAATCAGAAGTCTGGTGTGAGGTGGCTAGACCCAGCACCTGAAGAAGAAAGGAGAGATAGAACAGGTAGACTTTGTTACTCTAGTATAAGTGACAAATCCAGAGACCCAGGGGAAATAATATTATAGGGGCTAACTATAACAGCTCTCAGAAATCGAGTCCCAAGTGTTCAGTTGTGAGGCGAGGAAAAGGGAGGGGGCAGCATCAAACAAGTGTGGGGACAGGACGGCAGGATGCTGACAGAGTAGGACGTTCAGGAGGAAGGCAGCGGGATAGGATGCAGAGCTAAGTGTGTGACTTTTCCAAATGTTTGCACATCCATTATCTCATTGATTTCATATGCGAGTAGAGAGAGATCCACCCTGAATGTCAGCTGCAAGCTGCTTGGCCCCTGTGGAGCGCTGCCAAGTTACAATGACCAAATCCTGGCCTGGCTCCTCCCTGCAGCGCCCGGGCACTGCCTGCAGGTGCCTGCCCACTCTGGGCAGCCCGAGGGCCCGCCGGCTCCGCCACCCCGTCCTGGCTCTGCGCCAGCTGCAGCCGAAGCCCGGAGCAGTGCAAACTCGCTGGCCTGCCAGGCCTGCCAGGAACAGAGACGGGCGTGGCCCAGAGTTCAGCCAGAGTCTCAGGGAACATCTGGGCAGGGCGGGGGGAGCCCTGCCGGCTGAGTTTCTTCCGCGACTCATCTTTCTTCCCACTGGGTAGTGGGCGCTGGTTTCGCCTCTGACTCACTCCCAGGCCCCGCCGAGGGCTTCACCCAGGCCGCATGCGCTCTCCCGAGCAATCGGACAGACGGCAGCACCTTAGGACATCGGGGTGCAGAGACAGACGGGGCTCAGCCTGAGCCCAGCCGAGCCTCCTTTGCATGGTGGCTGCATGAAGGGACACTGTCCTTCTCGGAAAATCCAGCCCCAGACAGACCGGGCACACAGCCCCTCCGGCCTCTCCCTCCACAGAGGCGGGGCTCCAGCTGCGAGCACACGCCGGCCCCTCACTGCGCTGGGCTCTCCCGGCTTTCCGACTCCGTGCTGGGGCTTCTCAGGGGTCCCCGTGTCCCGCGGCGAGCGCAAATTTCTCAGCACAGATCGGCCCCAACCCTACTCCCCTTCTCACTCAGTTCCAGGCACTCGACACTGTACCGCACCCGTCACACTCCCAGCCACATTCCCAGTTCAGCCCTTTGCGGGTATAGGTCATGTCCTCAGCCGAGAGTCCCCTTTTCTTTTTCTCAATCCTGTTGAAAACTTATCTCTTCGGCCCTCAGACAGACAGGTCACTATACTTTCTCTGCATTCCCTTCGCAGGCCGTTCAGCACTTATCACAGGATCTCTCCGGGTTTTCTTTAGATTCCCTCCTCCTTGAATAACAGCGTGAAGATCTGTGTCTTAGGGGGCTTTGTGTCCTCCAAGCCTGCAGAGTCGGGCCCGGGCATCCGATCGGAGAAGAAGGGAAAGGCAGACAGCTATAGAGTTGAAAGCCAGAAATAAAAATGGCTGCAACCAAGTCTACCTCCAGGCCGCCTAGTCCAGTTCTTCCCAGCACAAAACACGCCAGGTGGGAGGTTCTCAGGAACCCTTCCAGTTGCTTTCCGCACATTCAAGAAAACACACATATAGGTCCTTTACTTCCCCCTTTGCAGTCTAAAAGGTAGCACCACCCTAAATAAGTCCGTTTAAACTCCTCAAAGTTCCTCCCATGTACCTTCTCTCCATTTAAATCTCCAGTTTGTGAGCTCAGCTACCCACGAAACAGACAAAGCTGTGCACTTGATGGAAGTCACAGGAGAGGTACAGCTTGCCCTTAAAAATGATTAAGTTCCTGGGAAATCATACAGAATTCACGTTTTTACTAAAGTAGTCATACTTTCAGTGCATTGAGGGGTATGTTGTTTAAAGCTATCTGGGAGTGAGTCTTCTTCCCAATGTATATATTTTTATCAGGACATATTGGTTACGCAGATTGCTGGGTTTCATAGTGACATTTTTATGCATGCGTGTAACAAACTTTGATCACATTCGTCCTGTCCTGTCGCAACCCTCCCTTACCTTTCCCTCCCCCCCCAGAGTGACTCTTCTTATTAACAAGGGAGCAGTATACTGTGTTACTCCTCCAACTATTGATTCCAGGTTTGTTTACGCTTCATTTTCTTAGTACCCAGCAACACAAATAAAATGAAAGCAAGGTTCTCTGTCCTGTGAGTTAAAGGGTAAAATTTAGAACCGGATCTTCTTCCTCAAGCCAACGGGCAGGGAGCTCACAGCTCCCCTGACCCCCCTTTTGGATCTATGTTGTCGATTCCACATGCAGCTTCTTGGGCATCTCCAACGCCAGCACCATCTAAGGACTTTACTGTGGAAGACTGAACCCAGGCTCCGCCTCCTAAGACCAGGCACCAAACTCAGCCTGTTGCTTTTTCTCCCCACATCCTGCAAACTAAGAATGGCTTTTGCATTTGAAAATGATTTTGAAAAATCGAGAAGAGAATAATATTTTGTGATGTGTAAAAATCATGGGAAATACAAATTTCAGCACCCACAATAGAGTTTTATTGGCATACAATGACACTTTCATCTTGTCACTGTCTACGGCTGCAAATGGAATTGGCAGAATTACATGGTCAAGCGCCTAGAATATCTACTTCACAGAAAAAAATTTGCCCAGCTCTGAGCTAAAGGATACTCCAAGATGATGAAATGGGCTTGTCTTTTGCAGGCATCTGTAACTGGCTGAACAGAATCTCAGTGTTGAGAGTATTATTCCTTTTGAAGGAAGGTTCGCAGCATCTCTGTGCCATGAACCGGGGCTGGGAACATCTTCCTCTGCCTCAGAGGACCAGACTGGCCTTCCTCGGTGGGCCCTTCCTGGAGCTCAAGCTGGGCAAGTGAAGTGGGCCAACCGTCACCTCCTGCAGAGCCGCAGGCGGCCACCAGAGGGCAGCACTCTCCCGTTTGCAGTGGCCTGCCCAGCTTTGGAAGGCTGTCCGGACCTGAGCGCTCTGCTGCTTCTGCAAGCTGGTCTCCGGTTTAGTGCAGAAGAATGAGGGCAGCTTACACCATTTACTCCACGTAAGCCTTCTGGTTCCCAGCAGCCGGTCTGACATCGTGGTTGCTGATCATCAGAGCTCTGTTTTCTTTTGTTTTGTGGTACTTGAGACGGAACTCAGGGCCTTAGCACTGAGCTACATCTCCAGCCCCTTTTTTATTTTTTATTTTGAGACGGGGTCTTGCTAAATCACTAAGTTGTGCTCAAATTTACAACCTTCCTGCCTCAGCCTCCCAGAGAGCTGAGAATACAAGCATGCACCTCTACAACCAGCTAAATCTATTATTCTTGAAGAGAAAGAAAGAGAGAAAGAAAGAAAGAGAGAGAGAAAGAAAGAGAGAGAGAGAGAGAGAGAAAGAAAGAAAGAAAGAAAGAAAGAAAGAAAGAAAGAAAGAAAGAAAGAAAGAAAGAAAGAAAGAAAAAGAGAGAGGGAAGAAGGAACGATACTGGTTGAGTCCCTTTCACTTCTTGCCCTCTCTGGAAACCCCTTCTGCTATTCCAGCCAAATGCACAATGCAGTTTTAAATTCTTGCCTCAGCTTCCAGCCTCTGCCTTACGATGCTTACCTGGGATTCTGCAAGCCCCAGTACTCCCTTGCCTGCTGACTCCATGATAAGCACTCCTAGGCTAGGGTGGAAGAGGAAGGGATTTCCTTCTCCCGGGAAGGTTGCCTCTTGGGCCTCCTCACATCTACATGCTGTTCTGACAAACACCCGCCAATACTCCCCAGCCCAGCGGCAGCACCTGCCCAGACAGCAGTGTGCACCCCCTAGCACTCTCACAGAGCTAGCTGAATGGCCAGCTGGCTGCACCATCTCCCGGAAGCCTGGATCTTGCATCCTCACTTCCAGGTTCCAATCTTCATCATTCCAACCTCCTTTTGCGCCCCTGCCCTGAGGGTGGTAGGGCCTCCTGCCATGGCTACACTGCTGAGAAGCTAGTTGCATCAGCTTCCATTACTGCAATAAGCATCTGAGATAACTCACAGAGAAAGGTTATTTGTGGTTATGGATCTGTCAGGCTTCAGCCCATGACTCATGGTCCCTGTTGCTTCTGGCCTCTAGGTATGTTGGGGGTAGGAGGGGCCAACACATCACGGTGGAGCAAAACTATTTGCCTCATGGCCAGCAACAAAAGACCAGAAGAGAAGGGGTCTGGGGTCTCACAGTCCCCTCCCAGGTCTCACCTCCAGTCACCCAAGGACTTCACACTAAGCCTCACCTCTCAAAGTTTCCCCACCTCCCGACAGTCTCAAGCTAGGGAGCAGTATCGAGCTGGCATCGACCTTCAGGGGACATTCCAGACCAAACTGTAGCACTAGCATATCCTTCCTACCTTTCAGCAGCCTATTTCATAGTATTATGCCTCATTAACAGTTCTCAATATTAAATTCTCTCTGTCTGAGTAAGTGGGAGGGCTGGGGAAGCCCACCTGAAGTACTAGCCTGAAGTATTAGATGCCTACTGTGCATCCCATGTGAGAGGCACCAGGCTTGGGGCTGACGAGTGGGCCCCCGATGGCCTCAGTTCTCCTGCTCTGGACCCCTTCACCCTGACCTCTGACCCGGGCCAGCAGGACAGCTTCAAGAGTGCACATCTTAGCTGGGGATTTAGCTCAGTGGTTAGAGAGCTTGCCTTGCAAGCACAAGGCCCTGAGTTCGATCCCCAGCACCAAAAAAAAAAAGGGATGCACATCTTTAGGGTGGTGAAGAAAGCAGGCCGGGTGGCTGCCTCCCTCTCTAACATGTGGACTGCTGCCCGCCCGCACCCAGCACACCAACCCCACCATCCAGACAGAGGAAGTCGGAAAAAGACCAGGACCCAGCATCCCACCGCGGCCTGCTGGGACAGTCAGACTCTCAGGGAGCTTTCTGAAACCATTTCCGATATGCAGGCAGCCCCAGTTCTCCAACATGATTCCTTCTAGGCAGCACCATAAATCGGACAGAGAAAGAGGCCACCAGAATCACAAGAGAAGTAGGCACGGAACGTATCTCCTAATGGCTTCACCTGACGGGCAGTGCCAAAGGAGGGAAGAGCAGGCGGAGAGGCTGGCAGAGCTGAGGGGGAGCAGGGGAGGAGGGCGCTCTGGGCTTAGACTAGAGCGGGCCCTTTCGCAGCCTGCAGCTCGGTCACAGCCAAACCTTGTCTCCAGGTGCCACCGAGACGGCAAACCATGCTGGCTACAGCATTCACGAAGCACAACCTCCTCCACCTTCCTCGGGAGGCACAGTCCCACATTATTTTGCTGGAATTCCTTTCAATGACGTCCTTGCCCTTCTTTTCCCAGAATGCCGCTGACCAAGCTGCCAGCACCACCAGGACATTGCTGTGAACTCTAGCGCGCCCTGGTGGCACACAGCCGCAAAGGCGTGAGGGTCCTCCGCCCCACCTCCACTTGGAAGCTGTTTTGCCGGCATCTTTTTGTCCTCTGCGCACACCCCTGTAGAGCGAAATGAATCGCAGCGTCTTTGTCTGTCTCTTATTTATTCCTGATTTTTCCAGCCAGCTCTTTCTGCACCTTGCTCTTGGCCTGTGGGACCCCACGTTGGTCCCCTTCCTGTGTTAAAGCTACCTACTTAGCCTGACCTGGCTTTGGGTTCCCAAACTGCCAGGGCCACAAAAGGAAGTGACTGTATTTACTGGTTCGTGAGGTGGGATGGGACAGAGATGCTCTGTCAGCCCTCAGGCCAGCTGGCTTTAGAGGGCCAACCCAAGGGGACAGACCACAGAAGGTGTGTGGTGCCAACCGTGGCAGGCCCATTCTGCAGCCGCTCTCAGCCTCCCAGGTGCCTGGCACAGAACCGCTACTTGCCCAACAACCACCCACCCCTCAGGGCCACGGACCACGGCTGTGAGGTGTGAGCCGGCGCAGACGCAACCCACCCCTGGCTGACTCAGCTACCATTTATGTTTCCAGAATTCACCGCATTTCCTAACAAACAGTAGAAACTCAAGTTCTTTATTTAGTCTCTATCCCAAGAACTGTTGAGGGGATGAAGTAGTTCCCTAGCACCCTGCTCTTTAGGGTTGTCATGGTGCACACTGCAGGGGCAGACAGAGGCCAGGCAAGGTGGGAGCACAGCAGGGCTGACAGGCAAGATTTACTGTAGGGGTTACCCCCTGTCCCTCACTCTTGTTCCAGGATCAGCTAACCAAGTCTGGACATAAGACAAACGCCTTCTCCCATCCTACCCTCAGGAGGACAAGTGTGTGGTCTAAATAGCTTCTCCACCCCTTGCCTCTCTTCTTCCTCCACTTCCTTCCTCCTCTTTCTGCTCTCCTCCTCTTTCTCTTCTGCCTCCTTCTTCTTCCGCTCTCCCTCCCCTCACCCTGCTCAGATTCCTGCCCCACAGTAAATACCAAACAGCCACTTTACGTCCACTGGGTTCAATAAACGAGATACAATTCTCTTGCCAATCCCAGACTATTTCAAAGGTAGGATCCTCTAAACATAAATACGTGATTCACTGTCATCTGGAACATTTATTATTCAAAAATCTCAGCTCTAAACTGGCTTAACTATGGCTGGTAACATCTCAAGTCCCTACTCTTCCCTCTTCTTAAAAATTTGGCTGTCTTCTTTCAACATGTTTTTGAACACGGCTCCACTACTCGGCCTTTGTGCTTGCTTCTCTCGAGCCTATCCGTCTCTTCCCCTGGATGCCTTCGTGCTTCATGCCTTTACTTCTTTGGTCTTGTTCATTTATTACCTCATCAGATGTGACCACTAATTGTGATTGTCAACTTGACTAAATTAAGACTGGACTAGGAGATTACTAACACATGCTTTGTGTATATCCGGTATGTGTGGAGTAATGACCTTAGGGACTATATTGGGTCTGTGGCCCATTCCTGTCTGGCACTGTTCCCCTGTACTGCTTTCTGGCCACCATGAGCTAAGCAGCTTTCCTCCACATCCTTCCACCATGATGTTCCTGCCTTGGCACCACAAACCATGGACCGAATCTCCTGAAACTATGAGCCAAATTAAACCTCTCCTCCTTTAAATTGCGGGTGTTGAGTATCTTGTTCCAGCATTGGAAAAACTAACACATCAGAGAAAGTGTCCCTGGACCTCCCCAGATACGCCCACACCCTTCACCTTCGTCCTTACCCTGTGACTCCTTCCCCAGTGCATTCTGCATAGCATCTGTCACCACCGAATGTGTTATTTACCTGTTTCAGAGTTGGTTCTGTGTTTCCCCTGCTAGAAGACAAGGCCCATGAGAGAGAGGACTGTTATAATTGTCACTCTTCCCATGATTCCCATGGTGTCCCATCAATAAAATACATACTTTACAAGTAACTAAAGGAAGAGGTGGATAAACAAAGGAAGAATTCTGTAAAGGGGGAGATCGTGCCACACTGTGCAAGGGATCTGCCTGTGTGCCGCACGGAGTGACTTGCCACAGAGGTGAGGTACAGAAAGTATGTGCCCTTAGTATTTCCATTTTCCACATAAGGACACTGAGAAAGAGAGAACATGGTAATGAAGAAGGGACAACCCAGAATAAGGAACAAAATCACGAACAGTGACAGCGACAGAAGTAGACTGTGAATGAGGTGTTCCCACCCACCATTACTACTTTGAACAAAGTTCATAGCAATAATTTTATTGTAAATATAAATATTCCCCTTCCCTCTCACCTATGTAAACAAAGATGGGTGATATACACAAACATACAGAACACATATAAAATATGTCACGAACACGTACAAAATATGTCACTAGAACAATGGGAAAAAAGGCAAAAGTAAATGACTGGAAAGTCCAGACTATTAAAATTTTTAATGGAATACACTTTCATTACTTTCAGGGCTTCTCTTTTCATGCAGCACCCAGACACTCGATATCACAATTCAATTTAATTCAATGCAACTGCCAAGAAAAGCCACAAACCCAGAAGTAATCAAAGAGTCCTTCAGGCATCAGCAGCAATGAAAATAGGAAAAACATTGCCAAAAGCAGGAAATTTGCTGAGATTCAGTTATTTTGTTAACCAAAAGAAAAAAACTGCAACTCTTGTTGACTGTTGATGCCTGTACAAATGAAACTCCCAGCACTCAAGTCAAGAGCAACAAATACGATGATGATGATAATAGCAACATCATTAACAATTCTTGTTTATTGAGTACGTATTACATGACAGGCCCTACTCCGAGTGCTTCACAAATTTTACTCCCCGAATCAATCAACAGCTTTATCAGATATTTCCATTTGACAGATGCAGACACTTAGAGACAGACAACAGAGTAATGAGGAGAAGACAACAGAGAACGAGGAACAAAATAATAGACAGTTATGGCCATGGAAGTAGTTAATGGCAACTTAGATTAGAAATATATTGTCAATCAAAAGAAATGACGGTACAGAACAGAGGTAGCCGAGAGGAAAAAGAAATCAAATACAGAAATCTCAGTGCAGGGGCTTTTGGTGTAAGAATAACTAACTCTGACCACATCGCTATTCTGCGTAGCTGGGGACAGCTCGGAGTCAGCCCTGCCCCGTAAAGCCTCCGGAGCGATCACACATGGACACTCTGTTTGTTTGAATCTTCACACAACATCCAGAATAACACTTGTCCAGAATTTCTGGTCTAGATGTGTTGACAACTTGAGTTATTTCAGGAGTTGTTTTACATTTTTGAGTCATTACAACAGGCGCATTTATTTTATGCAAAGAATATCTTTCGAATGCCTCGGGTAGGACTCATTCTCATATACTTACAGCAATCTTTTCATAGCTTTGTTCTCACTGTTCACCTGTATTTCTTTTTATTTTCCCGGTGGGAAAGTGGATTTCAAATTGGAACATTTCCATATGTCCCCAATTCTGAATCCATTAGACTCTGTGTGTGTGTGTGTGTGTGTGTGTGTGTGTGTGTGTGTTCTTGGAATCTGAGCTATCTACAATCCTTTGCAATAGCTGACATCCAGTTCGCAAGCCAGAATCACACACAAAGTGATTTTCTCCACTTCGCTGGGCAGAGCAGGGGCAGCACTAGGGTAAAAATCTGGAAGTTTAGGGCATGACGAGTGCAGCTTTGCCACTCGTGCACAAACCTGTCGGCTCTCAGCTGGCACCTCAAGACAAGTGGCTCCTCCAGCTTGCTGCGGTTCTTCCAAGGTGTTCACACAGAGCGGGAGGGATGTAATTCATGGAAACTGCCCCGAGCCGCCCCTAGAGGAGACCCTCTTAGCCCTTACATCTGGCCCATGACATGCTAAAAATTCCCACCTAAACTTGATTTTTTTCCTTCCAGATTTTATTCAGGAACTTATCGGGCAGCTTTCTGTCATGTTTCACAAATTTGTCTCTGTTGTTCCTCTAATTGATAGTGTGTCCCCAAAGCAACCCACACAACCAGTCCTCTCACTCACACGTGCCCCAAGTCTCGGCAATAATTCAACCCGGGCAGACCCCAAGGCTAAAACATATGCACTTGATCTTGGAGGTCAGGGCTTTGCAGGAAGAATCCAGTGGGGCTGGCACTTCCCCAGGGAGCTGGAGAGAGCTCCCCCCTCTCCGATCTCAAATCATGACTTCCAGCTTCCTCCCTGTCTCTGCCTCCAGAGGAGCTAAGTCCAACTGAGGCTATGCAAAGTCTTGGCAATGTCCTGATGGCCATCTGCATCTAAGTGTGGAACCTATGTCTCTCGGAAGTGTGTGCTCCCTTTTCAAATGCCAGTCCCCTGAAGGAACGGACCATGAGGTGTTATTGCATTTCTCATGGTGAGGCCCTTCGTCCTCAACCCTACTTTTCCTTCTCAGGAAGCCAAGCAGAGGCCCAAACGAGAAAACCTGCTCACTCCCCTGAGGGCTGCTAACTCCACTGTGGATACCAAATTAGTCCGATTTCCAAAAGGCAAAGCCAAATGAAGTCTTGTATTTGGACATCATGGGGAGATTTCTCATCCTTCTAACAGTTGCATAAGATGTAGATCACATAAAGTTAACAATGGTTAGACTTCCCATAGTACAACTTAGCCGAAATTTTCTCTTTTGCTTTTCTGTGAAAACAAATTTTTCATACATATATGTATATATATATGCATATATATATATGTGTATATGTAATCAGAAAAACATTCTTCAATAAAAAGAAATATATAGATTAGAGGCTGGAAAGGAATGGATTCCTTACATGTTTTAAAGTTAAAAATATTTTAATAGTTTATCCTAAGTTAATGTTATTTACAAGTTGATAGTTATATTTAGCAAATTGGCCAACTCACCCTGAAGAACCATAACTCAGCGTTCCGTCTGTCTGTCCTCAGACCCAGGTACCCTCGAGGGAGGAGAAGGATCATCTTAGCCCTTCCCGGCTGGCTGTCAGACACCTGCAGGGTCAGCCACACAGACCTCAGGCCCGGCTTGCTCCCTAGGCCAAGCTCCCTGTGGGAAATTTTAGAAATTCCTATTTTTCCTCACCCCGGAAGAGGCACAAACTCCAGACACTGTAGCTTCCACAGGTGAGAAAACGCAGCTACCGGGAGCTTTCCTCATTGGGTTTCCCAGTCACATGAACTACTTACAGCAGATTCCGTATTCCGTCTTTCAGCCAATCCCTCAGGCCAAATCATCTGCAAGATTTCTCAGACTTTCTGTGGAGCCGTCACAGGTGATTTTCTTCAGCACCATGGGAGGGGACTGAGAAACACATTTCATAAATCCTCACAAGTGACTCACCTTCCAAAATGAAGTCACCCAAAGCCGTCACAAGATGAGCCTGAGGACAATTAAAAGTGGCTCTCGTGGAGTCAGCCGTACCCAGCAAAACTTCACCTTTGTGGTACTGAACTGAAGTCGCCAGGGCTTTGCAGCCAAGTCGATGGGGAAGAAGGAGGGAGAACCAACCCTGGCGGCACAGGACCCTCTCAGTTTAGCCCCAGCTCCAAACCTCACGGACCTCCACATGCCCTGCCCCGCAGAAGCACCGAGCGCACTCAGTGGGCCACTCAATAGTCTAATGGTCACCCCGCACTGTCTGCTTCCCGCGTGGTGCTGCCCAGAGGGCTGAGCTTTCCTTCCGCAGTTCCGGGCAGCAGGGCGGGGCCCTGGGGAAGGGACGGCGCAGGAATTAAGGATTCCAGGTGCCACAGGTATGGTGGGGGCGCAGAGCAATGCCTCCAGGTAACAAAGAATCAGGTGTGCTTCCCAGCGGGTCCCAGGTAGCTTAGAATAGAGCCCTCAAGGAAAGCGATCCCGGTATCCTTGAAACGTGCACCTTGGAATTATATCCCCTTTTGTCACCAGTCCTATTCATCTAAATTGAGCTGGATTTTAAAAGCTTATTTGGCAAGGATTTCTAATTTTGGTCTTTATATCGTACTGTGCTGTGTATGTTATGACTTTTCAAGGCATAAAACATTTCACTTTTGTTGGCCCATACTGTGGCACAAATAATGGGAAACACCACCATAAAAGCATTGTATAAGAGAATATTCGATACCAGTTCTCCGGATGAGCCAGGACAGCCTTATGGATAAGAAATAAACTGCCAGTTGCCTCCCTCCTGTTTAAGGAGTGCTTGCTCACACTAATCTTAATAATATTAAAGGTGTTGATGAATATCGATGAATATTGATCGATACTTGATGAACATTAAAAACAGTACTTACTGGCGTACAGTAAGTGGTCCTGTGTTTGAGTTTGAGTAGGGTGGAGTATGTCGCTCACGTTTTACGGATGAAGAAACTGAGGCTCGGCTGCGTCCAGCATCAGCTGGGTGGGTCTGGACAGGCTGGCGTGCACCGGCCCTTCCTGCCCCAACCGAATTAGACAATCTTCCTGGGGACCCCGCGAAGCTTTCCCTGCCAAGCCTCAGGGAGGGACGAGCCCGAGAAGGGAGGAGGCTGGGAACTGTTTGTTGTTGCTTTTTCTGAATTAAAAGAAACCAGGAGCACAGAGCAAGGTGGAGAACCCAGCAAGTGACCTCGGCAGCCCTGGAGCGCAGCCAGCGCGCGCGCTTGGGGAGGGCGAGGCGGCCGAGTGCGCCTGAGCGAGCGCTGGGCGAGGATTCACCAGGCATGACAGATGACTGCTCTGGAGTCCATCCACACCACAGATTTGCTCCTCTGTACACCCAGGCAACCGAGAAGCCAAAAGAGATGGGGAATTGGGGCGGGGAGTGTGTCCACTGGAGTTCCCCTGGCCCAGCCGCTGGCCCCCCTCCCTGACCCTGCTCCTTCTTAGCCTGCCTCTCCCCGACCGGAAGCAGCCCCCAGAGTCACTCTTTTCCCTTGCAGCGCGCATTCGCGGCCCGGGTCCAAGCCCAGCCTCCCCAGGCCGGGATTAGTGCGAGAGTCTCTGTCTGAAACTCTCCAGGGCAGCCTCTCTGCCTCCCTGCCTCCAGCCCCTTCCCCTCCTCGGCCGCCGCGCCCCTGCGCAGCTGCCAGAATCGCGTTTCCGTTCCAGGCTTTTGATCTTCTAACATCCCCACTTGCAAGCTCCAGTGGGTCCCTGTGGCCTCATACGTCAAATCTCAATATCTAACCATGAGCGTTCAGGTTCTCCCCACGGCCCCCCACCTTGCCTGCCCGGCCTCAGTGGCCTTTTCTACAACATCCTCCTGCGCAGACCTTCTGCTCAGATGATGCAAAACTTTACAGCCTTCCTCCTCTGCCCCACCACTTAGTCATTCGACAAGTATTTAATAAGTATCTATAATGCGCCAGGCTCTGATCTATGGGCTGCACGTGCAACAACCAAAGAGAAAGACCGGCTCTGCCCTTATGGACTTCTCAGTCGGGGGAAGAACAAGAAATCAAATTTTCTTGCTCCTTTTTTGCCAGTGAAACAGCGCAGTTCACAATTAAACCTGAGCCCAAGTAGCTGAAATAAACAAGCAGATGATGCCCAAGTGAAAGGCTGACAGGAAAGAGGCCCAAATAGTCCTCCCTCGGTGGCCAGGTAGCAGAATTAGGGTAACCATTTACTTACTTCTGTTTGAAGATAGTTTCCAAACTTTCTGTCCAGCTATTAATTTCTATGATAAAAAGTAAACTATTCATATTTTTCCTGGTTAAAAAAAGCAAAACTATTTTTTTTTTTGGCAGTACCAAGGATTGAATCCAGGGCCTTCCCAATGTGCTACCTCACCAGTCCTTTTTATTTTGAGACATGGTCTCACTCAGTGACTAAATTGCCCAGGCTGGACTTGAACTTTCTATCCTCCTGCCTCGGCCTCCCAGAGGGCTGGCCTTACAGGTATGCACCGCTGTTATGGTCTGTGCCTAAATATCCCCCGAAAGCCTCACTCCACTGATTGGTTTGGCACCACCCTGATCCTGGGCACCTGGATAAGATATATACTGCGGAGAGAAGCTGCTTAGGTCCCTTTTGCTTTCCTTGCTGCCTTCTGCCTCTCTGCTATGCCACCCTGCCTTGGATCCAGCTGATTGTGAACTGAAACGTCTACAAACTGTGAGCTAAATAAACCTTTCCTCCCTTAACTTTGGGTGTCGGGTATTTTGTCTCAGCAATGAGAGAGAAATAACTAAGACAACCACTATGCCTGGTTGTAATGCCATTTCTTTTAAGAAAAGTTGAAACTACAGAGAGCATCGGTAAGAAAAGTATCCACAATCCTAATATTAACATCTGGCAAATGTCAACATTTTATTATATTAGCACACAAAAGCTATTGTATTTTTTTCACTAAATTGGGCTCTTGCTGTAAACAATGTAACTTATTTTACTTAGCATAATCTATCATAAATACATTCTATGACACTGAACGTTCTATAACTACATTTTTCTTGTCTTCATGATACTGACATGAATAAACCATTATTGAGTTAATCGATCCCATGCACAAATCATTATGCTCCTCACAGGTTGGGGAGGGGATCTTGAACTACCTGGATTTGAATCCTGGCTGTACCACTCATTGGCTGACACTTAAGGCAAATTTACTAAATTATTCTAGATCTCATAACTCTCACACACAGAGAAGGTAATGATAATATCTTCCTTATAGGATTATTCTGAGAACAAAATAAAATAACACATCGATTGCTTTGGTCAGGCCTGGAATATAGAGCTCAATGAATAGCAACTGTTGGCCCTGATTCTTTCCTTAGAATACATCTCTGGAAGAACTTTCCCTTAGAGGTGTTTGGCTGTTTTGAAGTTTTTTGACGCATTCTGCCAAGCTGTACTATATAGAATGTATAAATTTTGCTGAAAAGAATGCACTGTCAGCTTGGTGTGGCGGCACCCGCCTGCGAGCGCAGCACCCTGGGCGACTGAGGCGGGTTTGAGCACAGCCTGGGTAAAACCCTGTCTCAAAATAAAATTGAAAAAGGGCCAGGGAGACAGCTCAGCATGAAAGCTCCGGGTTCAGTTCCCGGGACCGAAAGAAAAGCGAGGTGTCAGGGGAGAGTTCCAAAGAGTCAAACATCTACAGTCTCACGCAGGAAAACAGCCAAGTAAGATGGCACCTTCGACATACTTGTCGGCATCTGCCTGTTCACCGCCCTTCTTTCCATCAGCACTAGTGAACTCTCTCTCCTGGGTTTCCTCCTCCGTGGAGTCTCCCCAGATGGGCTCTCTGGGGCTGTTCCGGGGCATCCCCCTTTGTGGTCCTTCTCTGAGCACTTCTGGTGCTGTCACACTGTTACCTGACCTTTTGAAATCTCTGTCGCATGCTCACATGCATTCCTGCGCCAGACTGCCAGTGTCTGAGGTTCAAGGTCCAAGGCCGAGTTATAAAAATGAAGTTACTTTTGATTCCTTAGTTGGCCACTTGTTGTTTGGGAAGAGAATAAGTTGTCCCCAAGTCAGAATTATCCAGGAAGTTCTCAGACAGGGAAAAGCCATCCTTAGAGATGCCCCCCACGAGGTGGTAAAATATGAACCTCGGGGCAAAACGTGCCCTTCCCAAGGTCACACGCCAAGCCGCCGACCTCATTCCTGCCTCCCCTCCTGCCGCCTCTCCCACCAGCCTCCTCCCACCAGCTCACATGTTTTATTGCTCCATCTAAGCCCTCTGTTATCCACCACACTATCTCGACTTGAAAAATCTTGCCCTTGACTCTTGCTTTGCTGCAGCCCGCTGCCCTGATATCGGGCGAGATCATTTCTGCATTTGGACAGCACACTCCCACCCACCGCTCTTCTGTGAGCTGGGAGAGATAAGAGTCTGTGCCCACCCCGGCATTCCGGTGCATCCTGGACATGAAAGCAGTTGTGAAAACATGCAGAATCCTCCCCGATTTATTTCTCTATACCTTACAGCCTTTCCGCTTTGATGTCAGAATATTTGAAAGAAAAGAATCTAACGTGACCTGCTCCCCTGGAGTGCCAAGAAAAACAATTATGGGGCGATGGAACACAGTGAACAGACATGGGCAAGCTGGGCACCTCAGCGTGGGCCGACAGACCCTTTTCCTGCAGCCTGCTCCTCAGGGGAGATCTCTTTCCAGTCCCTCAGGCTCTTCGCAGGGTTCAATTAGAGCGCTAGACACATCCCAGAAATAAAGTGAATTCAAAACCACTTGGAATTGTTGGGCTGGGAGTACCACTCAGTGGGAGAACACTTGCATGCCATGCACAAGGTCCACCTTTCAGTTCCCAGCACCATTAAAAAAAAAAACAAAAAACCCTCAGTCTGACTTATAAGGATGGGTGATGGGGTAAAGGGTAAAAATAAGTAGGGTTGGAAGCCAGATCAACCTTCTTCCCAGGCCAGCTATGGAGCGATGCTGCCGATTCCTGCCCAGACGCCTAAGCCTGCACAGACCAGCACCCATCTTACAGCCATGTCCCTTGCACAGCACAGCCGTGGTGTGGCCGACAGAGCCAAAGGGAACTTTGGGGATGGCTAAGTTGTGTTGTGCAGGAATTTCACCCCTGTCAGGGCCCCCAGGTCAGCCTTGATGTAGCTTTGTCTTCATCGTCTCCCTCATCTCCTATGATCCCCAGGCATCGGTCATAGGTACCTTCTTGCTGCTCCAGAAGCCAAACTGCTTCCTGCCTCAGGGGGAAGGTGAAGTGGAACAGGATTTCAGAGAATAGTGCTTATACTTGCTGCTACCTGTCTGCAGGGCATGCTGAAGTTAGCACCCAAGCACCCCAGGTACAGTATACCAAAAGACCTGCGCAAAGCATGATGAGCCTCTGACTTGTCCTGCCTGCATGCTTGTGTGTGTGCACGTGTGCACACACACACACAGACTCATTTTCTAAATGGATCTTCCCTCGGGTGGCATTTCCAACCCCTTCTCTTCATTCACATCTCTGATTAGTGGACTCCTCCTCAGAAAAGACTTTCCTAGACACTCTATCTAAAATAGCAGTCCAAGATTTATCTTTTCCCTTTTCTGGCATTATTTTCTCTGTCTCGTACTCGGCCTACAGTAGGACTCCTTCCCTGTAGGCATCTTGGTTTCCTATTCCTTCCCCAGCATGTAAACTCCAGGACAGCAGGAATCATTGTACTTACTGCCTGATCCCAAGGCCTACAACAAAATCTGGCTTGTAGAAGGAGCTGAATATAATGTATATATAGAATCAGCCACTAATAGGACACCCAGTGATGCTTTTTAGTCAAAAGGAAGAATTTATATAAGCTGGAAGGACTTCAGTTTCTGAGTCTCTCCCCATTCCCACCAAGCTCTTTGGTTTTATTAGGATGGATCAGAATTTCAGTGCCCCTGCTTTTGGAGCGGGTCCCACCCTTGAAAGCCAGGCTCCCCCAGTGAGGATGGTACAGACAGTCCCAGGAGGGACGAGGCTGAAAAGAAACTCTCTGCCAGCAACTGCACAGGGACCCAGATGTAAACGTACACCCCCTAAGTCCAGAGCATGCGCTGAAGAGTAATATATCTTCTGTAAGTCATACCTCAAATTCCACTGTTTACGGAGGAAGTACTATTGCTGACAAGTGTAAGCTGCTTAGAAATATTACAAGAGGTGAGAGGCCCTGGAAGAAGAGCAGGCCTTGGACTGAGGGGCTTGACAATGGAATTTCAATGTATTTGCTGAGATATTTTTGTGATCAATTGGAAAGTTCCTTTTTAGTATTTGTCTAGAAGGTGGCAAACGATTCAGAAGGGAGAACAATCCATACAGTAGAGAACTCTCCCTTGGCAGAGATGACGTGGGAAATGAGAAGCTGGCTCTAGTCTGAATGGTGTCTCTGTCACCTGAAGGTGGATAGTACGGTGTGGATATATTACCAATACTCACCAAGATTCCTGGTTCTCTTCTCATTTTATTTTTATGGTACTGGGGATCGAACTCAGGGCCTTTGCGCTGAGCTACATTCCCAACCTCATTTATTTTTTATTTTGTGATACAGTCTCACTAAATTGCTAAATGGTGCAGGCTAGGCTTGAACTTGTGATCCTCCTGCCTCAGCCTCCCAGAATGCTGGGATTATAGGTGTGCACCATCAAATCCAGCTAGCTTTCTTTTTTCTAGCACGTGCTCCTCAAATATACATGTATCCTTGTGACTTGCTTTGGCCAAGGAAATACGAATGGAATTATATATGTTATTCTGGAGGAGAACACCTTAGAGTCAGTATGTGAGTCTTCATGTTCTCTTTCCTGTCACTGTGAACTTGAAGCCTGATTTTGAGATGGTAGTAGAACTTGAATCTCAGAGTGTCTGCCATCAATGGAGTCTCCTCTTCCCATCCCTCTCAGCATGTAGTATGTGGGAGAAACAAGTGATTTGGGGGGTTGTTTGTTACAGCAGCAAACCTAGCCTGTCCCGACTATCACATACACAAAACATCACACTTAACAATAATAAAGCACGTGCTTTCCCATTCACTAACTCGTACAATCACCACTGAAAGCAATCCTAGGAGTCTCCTTTTACAGATGAAGGTAAAAACTCTGCAAAGCCAGGAATCAAAACTCAGAAGCAAAAACTAAATGCAAAGCTTACTTGCCAGATTCCAAAGTCAAATCTCTTTCCACTGCACTATGCGGTCTTCTACTCTGGAAGAGGTTCGACTTTTATGTTTCTCTTGACCCTGTGGGATTCACACCTCTCGTTCAGGAACTGTGGCTTAGAGTTTGATGTGTTGTCTTTGGCATCATGGGCAGAGATAAACATGTTTTTCCCCCTAAAAAGCAGGTTAGAGAACTGGCACAACTTGGACACATGGAAGAGTAGAGCACGTAGGGCTGAGCAAGGTCAAGAAGGGGCTCAGGAGTGCTGGGAGGGCAACAGTCCCGTCCAGGGAAGCCTGATGGCCATCGAGGGTAGTGTGAGGTTGGACCAGCTCCCAGAAGACTTGGCGTCCAGGCCTGGCTCAGCCAGCCTTGGTGAGTCACCTTTCTGGGCCCACCTCCCAGATGTGGACTGAGCACTTTGGATTTCAGTGCTGCCTGCACATTAGTACCACCTGGGAGCCCTAAAAAGACAAATATCTACCCAGCCTCAGAGATCTGACTCGGTGGGTCCGGCAGCACACGGCTTTAAAGGGGAGGGTTGCACAGGCTGATTTTGGTGTCGCTCTGGGACACCCTTATCTCATTTCAGTGACTCGGGTGCATACTCAAAGCCACTCTCGTCAAAGGTGTCTTTGTCACTCCCAGAGTCCAGCTCAGCCCCCTGGAGAAATGCACCGGAAGCCTCTGCAGAAGTCACTCCATGCCAGAGGCTCCCAGGGGAGAGGACTCTGAGGGCTCCATGACCACATCTGAAGCCATAATGTGAGTGAGGCCTCCTTCCCTCAGCTGGAGGGGCTCAGCAGACTCGCGGGCTTCCCAGAATGGGAGGAGCATTCCAGGCCAGAGAAGCCGCATCAGGAAGAGGATCCTCATGTGCCTGCCTCTGACACTGCTGTCTGAGGCACCCATCAGGCAGTGCTTTCCCGGCCCACCTGCATGACCCAGCAAAGCTGCATCAATGTCAGGGCAGTGACAGAAAGGCCTCAGCTTTCCGGTGGCCTCCTGACGGAGCTCAGGGTGGCCTCTAAGGGGTGTGCTGCGAACAGGCTGCGAGGGACTTGCCTGGCCCTGGGGCCAGATTCTCAGCAGAGGGCAAGGTGTGGGGCTGCTTCATTGGTGAGCATATTCTGGTTCTTAGGAGTCTAATGGAAGCATGCTGCATGTTAGACACCCAATTAAAGTAATCAAAGCCTTCCTCACTAGCTCAACAAAAGAATGGAAAGCACTCACCTGATCCCGCACCCCTCTCCATGCATCCTGAACCACACAAGGAGCATCCAGAGAGGTAGCAACAGGGTGGCCTGAAGGCACTCAGCATGCTCACTGGCTGCCTTGCTCCCTTCCATGGCAAGGTGGCCTCACCCAGCCTGTCTGCTCCACATTACACAATGCCAGGTTCAGGTTTTACATGCTGTCTTGGCCCCACCGCCACACCTATGTCTTGGCCATGGTCTCTGGAAGTTCATATTCCAAAATTCATATGCTGTAAAGGAACCAGAGTCAGCCTCCATCATCCCACTTTCTACCTCTTCCCAACTTTCCAAAACGAGTAATTGAAAAAAACTTATAATGAATGAAACCATTACTCATAAACCCATTAGGAGAAGGAAGCTAAGGATCACGTATTGAAGAAACTTGGGTGAATGTGAGGAATAAGAAGAATGATTTTAACAAGGAACCAAAAGTAAAGTGTTCCTGTAATCTAGTGCAAAACTCAGCCATAAGCATCATGATAGCCATCACAAAAGGAGAACTAGGACATGTGTCAAAACCTTTTGTTGCTTAGAGGAGAAGATCTACCAGCTGGAAAAAGCATCACAGTCATTTCACTGACTGAAAGGATGAGAAAATCTTTACAATCTTTGTATAAATATCACTGAATAATAAAATAGACAATACTCTCCAAAAGTAGTTTTACCAAAATGGCCCTGTCTAGAAAGAATAATGACAAATTATCATTTTGGGTGATGTTTCTATGGGAAGGTAGAGTAATATATTTTAGAATTACAGTTCACTGATTGAGTGGATACTTATTATTATGAATATATATTTGCTGTTCATTGATTTAGTTACTTTCTCATGCTGGGATAAACTAGCTGACAACCACAAGTTAAAGGAGGAATGGATTTTTTTATCTCACAGTTTGTAGAGATTTCCATAGTCAGCTGGCTTTGATGCCGGGTGGCATCGCAGAGAGGCATGAAAGAGGAGAAACAGTCCATGGCACAGCAGGCAGGAAGCAGCAAACAGCAAGCCTTCCATTCACTCTCCCTTTATATTCCATTCAGTCTACATGCCCATTGGTTGGTGCCTCCTACATCTAGGTTAGGCCTTCCCATTATCCAACCCAGCACTAAGCTAAACCAGTCAGTGGGCTCATTTAGTTATCGTACATACTTAATCCAAATTCACACACCCTAAATCCAGCCACCTCCAAAAAGCCTCTATGAGCACATGAAGCTTTGAGGGGGACAGCTAAATATAAGCCATCACACTCTTTCAGGGCCTGTGTATTAGTCACTTTTCTAGAGTCGATAGTTTGCAAGAGAGCAGATTTAATACAGGACATTTACAAAATTCACACACACAAGCCAAATGCAGGAAGAGTGCAGAACGTGCATTCTGTCTATGCAGTGGAGACCCAAAAGATCCAATCAAGGGTTGGGAGCCCACAACAATGTCCTGTGTACATCCATACCTGCACTAAAAGGCTGAAGAAATCTGTACAGGAACCAAGATATGATGATTGCAGCAGGGATGAAGACCAGAGCTCCTCCAAAATGAACAGCAGCCATCCCAGACAACAGCAAGGTCCCAAGCTGCTTCTGCAATGAGAACAGCCGAGGTCCTTCAGAAGAACCAGCCAGAACAGAGCTTCTCCTGGGAAACAGCTGGGTGCAGTCTTCTGCTCTGGTTCTCCTTTACGTTATGTTGGCAGCAATCCTCAGGTGGATCGTCTATCCCCAGAACCACACCAGCTCAGTCCAGCTGGGTGTTCCTGCTCAAACTGACCATATCAGCCCACCAAACCTGAAATGGCTTTTTTGGAGTCAAACCAAATATAACCTGGGTTTCAAATTGTACAAACCCTCAGGCACTGGGGGGCAAAAGTGGCTGGAGTATAGTAGGAAGTAGCTGAGAGGGGTTAAGAGCTCAGGAGGTCAGTTCTGCTCCAACCAGGGGACTTGTCATCTTTTTTCTACTTGGGGAAACCGTGAATGCAGGAGCTCATCCCACAACACACACTCTTCCTGGTCCTCCCTGCAGCATCTGACGCTCTTGCTCAGCTTCCTCTTTGGGCTGCCCTGGATGGATACATGCTGCCCTCAATGAATACTTCCTTCGAAGCCTTAATTTGCATCCTGGGCAAGCCCTGCCACTACAGTGACCTCTCTTCACCCATCTGCTGCCCCACACTTGGACCAGAAGGTCCCACCATCCTCTCAAATTTGCTGTCCTCCCAATCCAAGCCTCGTCCTTCCCGCAGGTCCCACATGGGTCAACACCCCCACCACGAACTTCAGAGTCACCTCACACCCACATCCCTGTGACCGCCTTCTCCTGCCAAGTCTGTCTCTAATTCGTTCATTTATCCTCACCTCTCCCTTTCTCTGCCATCATTCTGCCCCAAGTTCTTCCTTCTGCTTGCTTGGCCTGATGTGACTGTGTCCCCAGTTGCCTTCCTGCCTCTCTTCTGTCATCCTCCAGCATACACTAGGGGTTCTGCCAGGATGATCTCCCCAAGTCGCAGCTCTCATCCCGCCACCCTGAAATGAAAAATCAAGATAAAATTCCATTGTCTCTAATATAGGTTGGGTTCCCTGGATACAGACTTTGAGTAGAAAAGCTCCATGCAGGAAATTACGTGAGAAAAGTTCTTGGGAGACAGAGCTGTGAAGACGTGCAGAAGACAGGATGGAGCAGGAGGAGGAGCGGCCACTTGTGGTGGTATCTGTAGCCTCTGTCAGTGCGGTGGGGGACTGATGCAAAGGCCCAGACATCAGCCAGTCTGGCCACAGTCTATTCCCCAGGAATGGGGTGCAAGCTTGGCTCCCCGCGGGGAGCCATCGAAGCCAGCTGACTGTGGACTGAAACCTCTACAAACTGTCAGATAAACTCATGGGAGCAAACACAGCTCCCTAAAGCAACGCCCAAGGAGGAACACAGCTCTGATACACGGCAGCTCACATTCCCCACAGCAGGGGATGGCTGTGTCAACCTCAGGAGGGCTCTTGGGACTTCATTATCCACTGTTTCCTCAGCTTAGCACTTGTGCCCCCCTCCCATTCTACCTGAAGCCCTCTACCCCTCTGTTCTTTCTTTCTCTTTTATTGCACTAATTCTATCCATCAATCAATCAATCAGTCAATCTATCTATCTATCTATCTATCCATCTTTATATCTAGCTATACACACATACATGCATGTATATAACACATAAATTTGCTAGTGTAACCAAATACAATTCAGCAACATTAATTTGTTCACAACACTGTGCAACTATCAACACTATACATTTCCAAAATCTATTTTTGCCTATATTTTGCTTTTGTTTCACATATTTTTTATTGGTACCTGTTGGTTATACAGATTAATGGGTTTCATTTAGGCAGGCTTATACATATACACACCATATTTTGATCATTTCCACAGCACACACACACACCCTGATCATCCAAAATTTTTCATCATCCCAAACAAACTCTACAATCTTTGAACGGTAACTTCACCTCCCCCCCCCCAGCCCTAGCAACTTCTAATCTGACTCCATGAATTTTCTATTCTAGCTATTTCATACACATGGAATAATATAATATTTGTCTTTTAGCCTCTCAATTTCTTCACTTAACATAAGATTTTCAAGGTTTTTCTATGTTGTAGCAAGTATCAGAACACCATTCTTTTTTATAGCTGAGTAATAGTCTATGGTATAGGTATACAGTTTGTATTAGGCTTCTCTAGAGGAACAGAACCAACATAAAATATATGTAAAATTATACAAAAGGACTCATTAGATAGGATCAGGAGCAGAAGAATCCAAAATGGTCATCTGTGCACTGGAGAGATGGATGGTTCAATAGCAGTTCAATGCTGAAGACCTAGAAGCTCATTGTAGCATCACCAGTGAGAATCTGTGTTGGGAGGCTAAAAAGTCTGTACTGGAAGACTGAAGAAACTGAAGCCCAACGTCCAAAGGCGATGGGGAAGACTGGACACCTCCAAAGAATGGAAGACTTCCTTCCTCTTTCTGTTTTTATTCTGTCCAGGCTATAAGCCTATTGGTTGGTGCCACTCACATCTGGGGTGGGTCTTTCCCCCTCAGTTTGCTGGCCTACATGCCAATCATCCACAGACCCGCCCAGAACTGTACTAATCTGTTAGTAAGTTCTTACTCAAGTCAAGTGGACATAGCACAGTTAATGACCGCACCATGTTTTGTCTTCCCATTCGTTTGTATGGACACTGGGTCCTTTGCATCTTTTGGTTATTATGAATAATGCTGCAGTGAACATTAGCACACTGATATCTGTTTGAGTCTCTGTTTTAAAATCCTTTGGGTTTGTAGCAAACTCAAATTGCCCACTCTTTCTTAAACACCTAATCTTCTGTTGAACAAACCATTCACCAGCCCTTGGACATGAACTCATTTTTTTCTTACTCTAGTGCCCTATATACAATGTACATCCTTTGTATCCTTTTTCTGGGCGTTTCTATCTCCCATGTAAGCCCCCGTGCAGCTATTTGTTTTGCAGAAACAGAGTCATGCATTCATTGCCCTGACACGTGGCTCAGAATTTCACAGAGTAAATGTCTGTTCTACACACACATAGTAGATGTTTGACATCTGTCCGGTCTCTAGAATTTCTCAAAAGGCTCACCTAATGCCGAGCGTTGGGGCCAGGTCCGAGATCAGCAGCTGCTCCTCTGGCTTCCTCCTTTATTGGGTGCACGCCTTGGTGCTCTCCTTACTTGCAGACAAGAGATGTGAAGAAGACACTGTTTGCCAGGCATGCAGAGGGCTGGTTGGGCGACACCTGCCCAGGGCATGGAGAGTTCAATATGTAGATATCTTTTTGCCCCCAAATCCAGCCATCTGTCATTCCATTCCTCCTAGAGCAGTGGACAGTCTCTTTATACTCAGAGACTATAAAAAAGATTTTGGGACAGCCCGAGGCCAGATTCCTGACCTGGGTCTGAGAGGCAGTTTTAATTCCTCAACAGACGGTCACTGAGGAGACTCACATACCAGACAGTGTGCCAGGCCCTGGCCACAGTGACCTCCAGAATCATTCAAGATGAAGCAAGGTGGGCCAGGAGTCTGCTTGTCACCTGCCACCTGGCTTCATCTGTCCTTGAAGGACCCGGGAAGAAAGGGGTAGCTCTGATGTCTGCTGCCAAGGTGACAAAGGCACTCAAGGATAAGCGGGAAACTTTTCCCTTCTCTGCCAAGTGCAGCACTGTTCTCTTCTGCTCTACCCTGTGGCAGCCCCTCTGCCTAGCTGACTCCATTCTCTGCGTGTGTGTGCGACACACACAGGCAGGCATGTGCGCATGCGCGTGTGGACCTCCATATGTCCCATGTTCTCACACCCATGGTGCAATGCAAAGACAAAAGCTCCAAGAAATCACCAAGTAGAAAGGGACCCCCAAAAAGCATTTATCTGTCTCCAGGAAGCCTGTGTCTAAGTCACGGACAATAGCTGGGTGTTTTCCAGCTTTTAAATCTCTCTGAGGAAATTGGAACATGACGGACTTATCCTGGACCAAATTTCAAAATATGTTTCTGCAGACAAATTAACTTCCTAGTTGTGTCACCTGACTCACTGCTAAACCACATTGTCTCCTTCTGTGGACCACACACCCCCCGAATAAGAGATTTGGCCTCCTCATCATTACTGGAAACACTTTCAACCTTTCTTCCAGTTCATTCTTCATGTAAGAATTATTAATTTTAGACATTCAACAACGCAATTTTGAAAGGAGAAATACAAATCACTTTAAAAACATATGAGACATTTTGTACAGCTTTTATTTTTACATTTTCCCATCATTTCCCCCCTTTTTCTGTTCTGCAGAGTGGGGCTCTGAATCCAGCCGATGGGCTTCTGACTCAGCGGAGCTGTTTCTAATTATTGAACATCTAGAAGTAGTTCCAGACAACTGCTCAGCATTATGTTCCCACCACCAAAACCTGAGAGACAGAATTCTTGGTTACAAAACGCTAAAGTTAAGGGTTGAAAGACAACTTCCATTATAACCTCCTGTTTTCACTCACTTATAATTGTCCAAAAATTGTCCTTTTGCTCCAAATCATTCCATGCTCTGTTTCCACCCCAGGGATGAAATTGCTTGGAAAGTTTGAACAAAAGCGGTTTCGCCAGTTTGGAATCCAGCAGCTTGGGGGAGAATATCCTTCTTCAGCTAAAAAAACAAAACAAAACATGTATCTCTGGCTGTGGACAATCCCAAAATAATTGTCCCCTTATCATGCTGGCTCCCTCATGTGGGTGGTCAGCTTTATCCAAGATAGGAAGTATCCACGAATGCGGCAAAAATCCAGAATGTCAGGCAGGAAATCAGAAGCAATGATAGCATGGATTTATGCTGTCTGTACTGCATGGGATGCTGGGCAGGGAGGGTCTTCTGATGTATTCTCCACAGAACAAAGGTAGTCCTCTTTTCCTGGGATTAGCTGCCTTATTTGTAATAGAGGACAGGGCTGAATAGTATTTGATTTAAGTCTAGGAATTTCTGAATTTGAGTTTGGGTTTTACCCATGAGTAGCTGTAATGACGATGGATTAAATTAAGTAACTAAGCTAAATAACTTCCCTCCACTTTGATCTCCTCACCATTAAAGTGGGGATCACAGCAGTACCCACTTCACAGAAGGGACTTGAGGATAAAAGAGGTGATGAGGGACATATGTGTGTGTGTATATATATATATGTATATATATATATATACACACACACACACAAGATGCTTGGCACAGCATTTGGCAGCAATGTTTGAGTATGTGTGTGTGTGCGTGTTTGTGGTATAAGTCACCTGGCAGCATAGCAGTAGTCATAGAGAAATACCATAAGTGGCTGCATGTTTGATTGGCTAACTGTGTTGACATGTTGGTTTTTTACCTTCCAAGACGCATCCCCACCTGTCCTGGTAGCCACGTCTACATCATAATTCTAGGAAAACATCCCTTCCCATTCTCTGGCCTTGTGATTCAGGTATTGTCCCTCCAGGTGTATCTGGGACCCAGTTCCAACGGTCTGAGCTTGTGAATCAGTGTGGCAGGATTTCTGCTGGAATACGAATGGGGAGGAGCTCTCTCCTCTTCCGACTGGGATCCCGGGCCTGCAAAGGTGTCCGTGCAGAGCTCCAGGTGGCCACGTCTGCTGACACTTGCTGGGAACATCTCTGACAGAGAGAAGAGCAGGCCTGAGACACGGCAGGAATCCTGACAGCACCCCCTGAGTGCCAGGCCCTGCCGCTCCTGGAGCCGGCCTGCTTCAGATTCATCAGTTATGTCAAGTCACTTGAACCAGCTTGAGTTGAATCTGTGTCATTCATGGTAGTTCCTTTGAGAACAGAAGCTGAAGGTCAACAAATTGCTGCAGCAAAGAAGCAGGAACTCTTTGTGGAGCGCTCAAAAGACATATTCTCTGCCTGTCACCTGGTGGCGGCTCTGAGCGTGTCCCTTGGTTCTCTGGGTCTCCAGGACCCCTGTGGTTAGATCGGCAGGTGTAAGAAGTGGCCGCTGAAGAGCAAACATCCTGGGAGACTGCGAGCAGGAGGAGGTCACCATGTACTTCAGTTTTCAGTGACGAGGAAAAACCAAAAACTGATGATTGTGAGTCTGGTCACTGGAGTCAGACGCACTCTAGAAACTGGCTTTGAATTCTCATTCCATTATTTGCTAAGTGACCATGGGCAAGTTACTCAACAGCTCGGAACCTCTTCCTCGCCAACTGTGATCCGAAGATACTAGGATTATACGATGAAAAGAACCCCTACACTTCTCTCTTCCTAGTCTTGCATTCCTATTTCAGCCCGAAGAGGGGCTTCTCTACTGGAGTTGAAAGTACTAAAAGAAACCCTTCGGCCTCTCTCTCCACCTGCTCACTCATTCTCCTTGTGGTGAGACCAGACAGCGTTGTGACTCACTCGGCCATGCGGGTGGTATCCACCCACATGAGGAGAGGCCAGACCTGTTGCCGGACCGGCGTGGGTTAAAGATCAGTGAGCTAGGAGGTTCTGGGACCAATCTGGGCACAGGAAGGTCCCAGGCTCCAACATCTCACCTGGGAAAGTGTGGCAGGGTCAAATCAGCCCTGTGCAGCGGCCCTGGACATCTTTATCCCAGAAGGGGAGCGGCTGCGCGGGCCAGCCCTGATCTCCAGCCAGTCCATCTCTCATAAAGCAAATGCTTCCATCCCCACTTGGCTTCTGGAGTCTGCTGTTAGGTTAATGAGAAAATGATTCTGGGATATTGGGACAAAGACAGTTTCTCCAATAAGACTCCAAAATTACAAACCACAAAGTGAGAAATGGATGGATTTGACCACATCAAAATTAAAGACTCTGCTCAACTTAATAGAGGGTATTAGATTAGGAGAAACTCCTTGTAATGTCTGTAGCTTTCAAAGGTGCAATATACACAATAGTCGAAGAACTCCTGCCAATCGGTAAGACAATATACATAATATACATTCCTGTGTGTTTACTGGAATACTGCACAGCAACAAAAAAAGAACCGGCTAGAGTTACAGAAGGTATCACCAGTGCATCTCAAAGCATGGTACTGAGAAGAATGAAAAAGATTAACTAAACAGGATTGACAGCAAAATAATGCACATTTTTTTAAAAACACACAAAATTACACTATGCAATTCCTATGGATGTCATATATACAAATAGACATGTGTAAAGTAGATTTTTCAAGGACCTACTGAAAAAAAGTGGGTACCTTTAGGGGAAATTTGAATCAGAAACAGCAGACGAAGAAGAAAAAAGAAAGTTAAACAAGTTACATTGAATGGTCTATTTTCACCAAAGAAGGGGATAAACTCAATTCTGATCACCTGAGGGGCAGACACCATTTTTTATAACTGTGACATTCAACACCACTAACCCCACAGCAGGTGTTCAATTAATAATTCAATAATTTTTAACCTGTGTGTTTTATCTTCCAGATTTTGGGATTTCCAGGAAATAGAATGTTTGTTTTCTCTGGAACCAATGCCCGGACCTCAGGGTGATTCCTACTTCCACAGGACACCATCGAGGGGAATTTCAGTCTCTAAAAAGCGTTATTGAGTCAATGAGTTAGAAGGAACCTGGGAGAGCGCTTGCTCAGACTCTGGTTTTACAGAGAGGACTTGCCTAAGGACAGCACCCGGCGGCGGCGGCGGCACAGGACTCCTGGCCGCTCTCTACCTCCGGGTCTGCTCTCTACACCAGACACCCTGGCGCCTGCGCAGCCACTTCTAATCGTGCTACCCCTGACTTCAGCTGGCTGCGAGTGTCCGGATCCTGCACTTATTCTCTGCGCTGCAACCTACCCGTGCCTGGCCTTCGCAGAAATTAAAAAAAGAAAGACAACGAAAGATTTCCCTAGAACAGAGTCCTTACGCTGGTGCGGCGCCTGGCAGGTGAGGGCACCGCTCTTTCCCGACTCTCCCCGGCGGTGCTCTGCGGGCTTCCCAGCCAGGCGGCGGTGACGCGCTGCGCGGGCAGCAGAGGGCGCGCGTGCCCAACGCGCGTCCTCCGAAGCGTCGTTGGGGGAAGGGCGGGTTGCAAGCATTGCCCGCAGCTGCGCAGCCCAGAGCCTCCCTCGGGGAGTCTGGCCCCGGGCCAAGTCCTCTGTGGTCTGTGGTCAGGGATGGCTGTGTGCCCCAGCGCCGTCACGGGACACATTTCCATGGAGTTTTCCAGGGAGGAGGGCGAAAGTTGCTGTTCCTTGGCTGGAAAAGAGTTTGGGTCTCCAGTTCTCTTCACAGGCGAGCAGAGAGGCCCCTTTCTCAATGGGATCAGTCTTCCCAGCCTGCCTGGGGGGAAGGAGGGTCTAGCTTTCCCCTCTCTGCTTGGTCCCCTCCAGGAACGCCCTAAGTGAATCCCGCAACAGGGGCCCCTTCTTTCTCCTGGAGGGACGGCATTATTGGTTTATTTCAAACCTTGAGGCTATTCAGGGAGGATCCTACAGAACCTGAGTCCGTTGCTTGAGTTACAGAGTTAGTAGCAAATTATCACTCACAGAGGGAAGATCTGACTTTTTTGGAAACAGTCAAATAACAGTCTGCTCAAAATCTATTAAATAATGTGGGACGTAAAGCTTGGAATGGCAAAGTACCACCTCAGGACCTGGTGTGTAGCAGACACTGGGTAGATGGGGACAGTGTGTGGATCTGGGTCATGAGGGAGTTGTACTTGTTGTTATTTAATGAGTTTTTAATACAGAATTATGAGATCGTTTTTCTTAGGTGACTTCTAAACCAGCTCCGAAGACAAAGTCTAAAAGAAAGCTAGCCAAAGAAAATATCCTTGTGGTAAAAACTTCTGAAAAAGATTTAGCTGTTGACTGTCCAAGTTCCACATTTATTAAAAAGCATCTTTCTTATTATTTTGTATTTGCTCCTTTGCATATATCAGCTCTTCGATTTACAGATCTTTCTTGGGAACAGAATAGAGGCCAAAGGTCTCGGGTTCCCATGGCACTTGCTCCCTATCTGAATGCCTTATACCAGCCACCACGTGTGTCCTGGACATTGAAAGGTTGGAGTTTTTTTTCCTTCAGCTTTGAAATGGTTGCATCATAACCTGCATGCAAATATCGTGTGTCAATCAAAACTATAAAAAAAATGGAGATAACAACAGCTCTCTTCCCACCGCTCCAAGGCCAGGTTATGATCACAGATTTTTACATGTTCTGTAAACTGAAGTGCTAGATACATCATTTCTTAGCAGCCCTTCTGTTTTCCTCCCTTATGAATTCCCTGAAGACAAAGAGCATGCTTCCTTGGGGCTGCCACTGTGCCCATGGAAAGTGAGCTGGCAGACCAGAGACACCTTATATCTTCTGCTAATAGTCTGGTTTTCTGGTTCGTGGCTGCGGGGGAAGGTCCTGGCTTGGTGTGCAACCGCACTTCTCACAGTGGACTGCCATTTGTGGGGACTGAAAGCAGAGGCATCGACCGTGCCAAGTCTTTATTGAATGCCAACTTTGGGCTGGGTGCTCTCCTCGGAGCTGTTGTAGAGATACATGGGGCACTCTCGCTACACTAAAGTTTGTAAGTCACATTGGCAGTGTGTTATAACTAGTCACTAATGCGACACCCAGTGCTCATTGCGTTCAAACGAAAGGACAGAATAATGGTAGAACTTCAGAACTGGAAACTCAGGACAGTTTTGCAGAGATGTGGTGACGACTGAGTGGGCCTTGGAGGATGAGCAGGACTCAGACAGGTCCAGCTGGTGAAGAAGTCACACCAGGCGGAGGAGAAAGTGTGACACAGGCAGAAGTTCATTTGAGAAGGAGCTAAACTGGCTGGAGGTGTGTGCTGTGGGCTGTGTCGAGAAAGAGCGAACTGGGACAGCTGATGACACCCGTGGTTGCTGTTATGTTTTAAATCTAAAATGTCCCCCCACGCTCGCTTTGGCAGCACACATAATAAAATGGCCCCCAAAGCCTCATGTTTGGAGAGGACTTGAAAACAGGGGTGCTATAGCTATGAGAAAGTGGGATCAGACAAGTGATCTTGGCTCACGCTGAGGGGAGCAGTAATGGCTGTTGCCCGCCCTGAATGGCTGGTGGCTAAGGAAGGCGAAGTCAAGACAGGGTCCTGGACCAGCTGGTATGGAGAAGCGTCCAAAGTCTGAGGAACGCAAACAGGAAAAGGCTTCACCGTCTTTCTGCCACAGCCTGTAAGCCAGCTCTGTGGTACTCCCGTTCCTTGCCTTAGATAGTACTTCAAACGAAGCTCACAATAACTCATTTTGGTCATTAGTCCAGTCCAATCCAAAGTCAGCCATCAGTTCTACTGTTCTTCCTCTACCTTCTTTCCCCTCTTTTACCTTTCGAGTCTTCATTCTCTGTCTCTCTGCCAGAGAACTGGACCCTGGAGGAGGAAGAAGGAAAAGAAGAGTCCTCAACACTGTAGCTGTCAGCACCTCCCACGCAGCAAGGGCCCAACACGGCTCTGTGCCCTGCGGCCACCAGGTGTGGGCAAAGCCTGTGCTCCTAGGCTTCCTGTTGGATCCCTCCATTTCTGCCCACCATGGTTTGCTCCATAGCCGCTTACCTTACCTTCAAAGCCTGTCTCCTGGGTTTAGTCCTTCCAGATATTCTGAGCAGCACTGCCTTCCCAGGTGTTCCCATGACTCACAGAAAGCCACATCGGGACAGGCACGCATAGTGTGGGGAGGGGCACAAGTCGCGGCCCTTTCTTTGCCCACCACCAGCACCTACAGGAGCAATCCTTGGCACAGAGGCCTCCTGCCAGGAAGCAGCATCGGTCTCCACGTTCATGTAATTCCCAGCCCCCGGGGTCCTCCCATCCTTTGAGGGCAAGTGAGTCTGTTTCTACTGCTGGGGGAGCCATCAGCGCTGGGGGGAGGGGTGTGGTAAAGCCACAGCTCTGCTCCCCGACATTTCTTACTCAAAGGAACTCCTCAGAACTTTCAGGCTTCTGTGATTACAGGCTCGAGAAAAGTGAAAGGGCAGAAGTCACAGAACCAACTCATCTATTTAATAAGTCCCATGTGGCTGCCTCTTGTAGCTCCTCCTAAGAGCACAAAGGAAACTCCTGGCCTCGCTTTGGAGTTCTAGTCAAAATTCCACAGCAATATGAAAATTCCCCTGGGTATTTTATCATGTTAGTGGTGTTTTACCGCAGAGTTTCTCGGCCTTATCCCTGTTGACACTGCTTATTGTGGGTGCTGTCCTGTGTACTCTAGATGGTGAGCTGTATTCCTGGCCTCTTCCCAATGCAAGTCTCCCAATTAAGAAAATCAAAAATGTCCTCAGATATTTCCTAACATCCCCCAGGAAGGTCAAGAGTAAGGGCTGGAAAACTTGCTCCCTAGTGAGACTGCTTGATAGACAAAAGGAAGTCGTATAAACTCATCACCAAATATAGTCAGATAGAGTGGTTCATGCCCGTAAGTCCATCACTCTGGAAGGCTGAGGCAGGAAGAGCTCAAGTTCAAGCCTAGCTTGGGTAACTTAGGATTTAATGAGACCTTGTCTCTAAATAAAAACTTAAGAAATGACTGGGGTTGTAGCTCAGTTTGAAGGCCCTGAGTTCAATCCCCAATACCAACAAAATTAACTAATTCATTAATTCACTAAATATCATTTGATTTTCTTGAATGATATGAAAAGGAGAGTTCAGGCCCAAGAAATGTTGACCGTGCAAACAACATCTTTTTAATCATCCTCAACTGTGTACGAAGTGCCATCCTGAGACTAATGTCATCCGATTTCCACATCAGCCGTCTGAGGGAGGCAGAAACCATGTTTCTGGTGGGCTGTAAGTGGGGAGGATTATGGCACATGTGGAGGAGTACTTGGGCAAGGGTTGCAGGAAGAAAATCCAGCCATGAGAAAGGGGCTTTTCCACGGGGCCCAGAACTTTCTTTTCAGAACAGGAATCCTGAGAGAAACATTTAGATCCTTAATGATAGATACTGTACTAAAGTTCACTGGACAGCACCTTGTGTGCTCCTGTCTTGCACAGATCATCTCATTTAGCTCTCTCAACTAGCTCCAGTGAAAAAGCAGTACTGTTATTTCCAGTTTTCAAAGTAGAAAACTAAGTTTTAAGAGGTTAACTCATGCACCCAAGGGTCGCTCGGCAACCAGATGGAGTTTAAATCGAGGACAGCTGTGCTGACTCCAAGCCCTTGTTATCATGTTGGCTCCCACCTAAACTAGCTTCTTCCAGATTTGGCTTCAAAGACAGGCTGTACAATTCCAGAATCCTCTGCAGATATGGAGTCTCCCCAAAAAATGTATACACACTTCAGGAAAAGAAAAACTTGTATAAATATTTTAATACTAAATTTATTGAGATATAATGAGATTAATACAAGTTACCCTTGGCCTCTACAATTACAAGAGGTACTCAAAGTGGTGGCCATTAGCTTCCAGACATTTACTAGTATGGTGAACTACTGCTTGGGCAACCTTGGCCAAAGTGTTGTGATTGCTACACATGCATTTTCAATTTCTTCTCTGGGTTTTCTGCGATATACCACATCCTTTAGGGTCTCCCACAAATAAACATCTACAGGTGGTAAATCAGGAGAACGTGCACCTTATACAAGTTTTTCTTTTCCTGAAGTGCATATACATTTTTTTTGGCATACTCTGTATATCATCCTTACACCTGAAGAAGCCTTTCCATTACCAGCACTGTTGAGGGGAATGCAATGGTTTATTACTATTTAACTGCTATCTTGGTCGCTTTTCTCATTGCTGGGACAAAATAACCAACACAGATGGCTTAAAGGAGAAAAGGTTTATTTTGGTTCACAGTTACAGTTGTTGCTCCAAGACAGAAATGGTATGGCAGAAGGGTATAGTAGAGGAAAAGCTGCTCATATCATGGTGACCAGGAAGCAGGGAGAGAGAGAGAGGTGAGGAACTTGGAAGGGAGATACACCCTACTAGGTCGTGCCCCAGTGTCCCATCTCTTCCAACCAGACCCACCTCCCAACAGCAAGTCAGCTCTAGCACTCTTATGTTTCAGTCACCTTCCAAAAGCCTCACCCATAAGCACATGAGGACTTCGGAGGTTATTTTTTAGTCAAACCATAACATTCCATACCTGGGCCCCAAAAGACTCACATGCATCTCTTTATGCAAAATGTGTTTGGTTCATCTCTAAGAGTGGTCAAAGTACTAAAGTTCCAGCTTTGCTGAAAAGTCCAAGTCCCAAGTCTCCTCTCAGATTCAAGGCAAACTCTTAGCTGTGAACTCCTGTAAAAATCAAAAAGAAAGTTAAATACTGCCCGCCTACAATGGCACAGGTAAACATTCCCATTTCCAAAAGGGAGGAATGGGGAATAGAAAGAAATCAGACCAAAGCAAGACTGAAACCCAGCCAGGCAAACATTAAATCCTACAGTTCCATGTCCAGCACCCAGGGTAAGTTGTGGTGAGATGTGAATTCCAAAGGCCTTGGTGGACCTTCCCCTACCCCACTGCCAGTTATAGCCTCATGGTGTCTCTCTTGGGGTGACTTCATTCATGCTCACTGCCTGTGGCTTTCCTCAGGTGTCTCACATTCCTGGCTTCTCAAACTTCCTAGGTCTCTACTGAACTTTCAGCTTAATTATCTGTTACATGCACTGCCCTCTCAGGGGCACCCTGACTTGCCTCCCTGGCCTCCTTATGAAATCTAGGTAGAAGCCTCCTGGATACCACAAATCTTGCATTCTGCATGCCTATAAAACCAGCGCCATGTGGATGATGCTACCCTTTGTCAGATCAAGTAATGGTAGGGACACCTGGGATCATGGTCGCAGCAGCTTCTGAGTGAGTGTCAGGATGGCTGAGCACTGTGAAACAAATCCTAACAAATCAGTTCCCTGGGTGGCCCTTCTTGAGCCACAGTGCCCCGGAACTATCTTGTCAAATGGAAGCTTTACAATTTTGTACCCCTGAGCCTTCTATGGGTGGTTTCTTGTGGATTCCTTACATGCCCACAAGGCATCTCTCCTATTGTCCTGATATAAAGTATTTGACTTATTTTTACTGCTAATCTTTTCAGCAACCAAGCACTCCTTGGCCAAAACTTTAGAAGTCCCAACTTTACAGGCCCCAATTTTATATGCCCCAACTTTATAGGAGCTTCTTTTTTGTCCACCAAAAAATTGTCTGCTCTGTTTTTGGTCCTGCTTCTCATGGTAAACATGCCTAAAAGCTGCCAGCAGTGCTATGACACACCATCAACAATGGGCTGCCTTGAAATTTCCTCCACTAGATTAGTCAACCACCCTAATCTCAGTCTCCTGCAAAGCCTCAGAACATGGGTAAAATGTAGATGAACTTTCTTCCAGAGCACAGCATACATGATTTTGAACTCAACCGCCAATGGAATCATTATTCCCAACTCAAACCTCCCAAACCTTTTGTCAGTTTTCTGGTCTCCAGAGCTCCACCCAGAATCTCACATCAAGCTTGGCTTACAGAATTCTAAGGCTTCCCTAGCTGGCATAACCAAACCTTCCTAGACTCCTCCTATGAACGACTTTGAAAGACTTCCAAACCATGTGATCAGGTATATTTACAGCAACAACTCCACTCTCATCCGTCCTAGCTACCTTCCTCATCAGTGCAACAAAATACTTAACACCCATATTTTAAAGGAGAAGTTTATTTTGGCTCACAGTTACAGGCAATGGTTAGCAAGCTCCAAGACAGAAATCATATGGCAGAGAAGCATAAGTTGAGGAAAAGCTGCTGTCTTCATGATGGCCAGGAAACAGACAGACAGGAAGCTGGCAAGGGAAATAGATGGTTCCAGGTCATACCTCTGCAACTCACTTCTTCCGACCAGACCCTGCTTCCTAATTGCAAACCAGCTACATCACCCTCATGATTCAGTCACCTTCCAAAAGACCCTCCCATGTGTGCATGAGGCCTTGGGGTCCTCCAAACCATGGCAACCTTAAAGATATGGCCTAGGAAATAAGTATTAAACCCAAACTAGAAACCAGAATGTCTTAATTCCTTGTTCAGTTTGCTGAATGAACCAGGCCAGGCTGTGGAACAGAATATTCTAGTAATCGCCAAAATCCAAAATTACATTTGAACTATAGTCTTACTCGTCAGAAAATAATAAATTAATATTTTTCCTATATTCAACACCAGTAATTGTACTAAGCACTTTGCTTTCAGGATTCCTCCTAAGAATACTTGGCACAGCCAGTATAATTATTAATTTTACAGATTAGGTAGTTGAGGCTCTGTGAGTTTTATGTCCATTACAAATGGCCAAGACAGGACTCAAACACAAATTTATCCTAGTTTAAGCATAAGCTCTCACCTTGGGATTTATGGCTCTTTTGAATTTATCTTTATGAGTATTTTTATCTGACTTTAAGAAAAAAGAAAGGGAAAAAATGAGAACCAGGGAGGTTGAACAGCTTCACCACCCTGCAAGACCTCCTGTGTCTGATGCAGGGCCCAGGCTCCAGCCACCAGAGTATAGAATTCACAGACTTGGGCTGGGGATTTAGCTCAGCGGTTAGAGTGCTTGCCTTGCAAGCATAAGGCCCCAAGTTCGATCCCCAGCTAAAAAAAAAAAAAAAAAAAAAAAAAAGAATTCACAGACTTTTCACCCTGAAGCCACAGGTCCACATTGCACCAGGACACTGTGGGCAACAAGGCTGGATCCCTCTGTTTTATTACCTGTGTAAGAAGTCAGGCTGGGCCATGAGGAGATATGAATCAGTGTCCTCCTCAGAGGCGGTGCAACTAGGCAGGGGGCATATGATAGAGGAAAGGTCTCTCTTCAGAGACAAGAACCAGGCAGCCTGTCACAGCTGTGGTGAGGAAGGGGCAGGGAAACAAACTTGCTCTACCAGGGGTCGAACATCCCCTCAGATGTGCAGCTGAGGGTGTGAGGGGGACAAGGTCAGGAAGGAGGTGGTCTTTGGGTCCTGAAGGTCACAGACTAGCCTGTGAAGAGAGGCCTCAGCTCAGGGAAGTGCTGTGGCAGTGGTTCTGGAAGACATCAGAGCCTGACAACAGTGCAGACCCCTGCAGGGCTTTGAGCAGCCAGTACTTACGCGGGTGAGAGCAAGGGTTCCATGAGGGAGACATTGAAGATTGGAAAGGAACCCTGGTTTCCTAGAAGTGGCAGACAGTAAGTTTCCCAGGAAGGCACCCGTGGCCCCTAAAGCAGCAGCATGTGTCCTATGACTTACGATGGCAGAGGGAAGAGGTCAGAGAGCCTATAATGAAATTCTACTCCCCTCCCCCAACCATACGGTTCACAGCAAATGCCAACGAAATAGAAAAGGAGAAAAGCAGCAGAAGTAAGATTTTCATCTCATTGATTCCTATCTGTGATGGTTATTCTTGATTGTCAATTTGACTGGCTAGAGGAATGTCTAGGGGATTAGTAAAGAACACTTCTGTGTGTGTCTGTGTAGGTCATGAAAGCACAACCTTAGGGACTATATGTGATCCCTGGTCCATTCTTCTCTTGCTCTGTCCAACCTGCTGTGCTTCCCAGATGCCTTGAGTTGAACAGCATTGTCCCACAATGTCCTTTCACCATCATGTTTCTGTCTCAGTCCCAGCTTACCATGGACTGGAACCTCTGAAACCGTGAACCAAATAAATCTCTCCTCTAAATTACAGGTGTCAGGTATTTTGTACCTACAGTGGGAAAGCTGACCAATATGATGTCCAAGGCTTAGAGAATACTCACCTTTCCCAGGGACGAAGCAATTTTAGCTTCTCCACAATTGCATGATCACTAATGGGTGTATCAGGATGGGAGTAAACCTTGGGGTTTTTTGAGGGGACAAGTTGTTGATGTAGAATGAAGTGACTGTCATTTCCCTTGAGGGAATTCTTTTCACTTGTGAGGAACCCAATTCAACAACACTCATTACTGTGTGCCTACTGTGTGGCAGGCCCTGCGTTAGCTTCTGGTGGTACAGAGAAGGGAAACTGCCACATTCAGGTTGTACACCTACAACCCTTGTGGCACCGTGTAAATCACAGTACAGACTTGTGTATCAGTTAGACATTATCCCTGTCAATGGCAGAAGGTCTCTTGAAGATAATGGGCTGTATAGGCTGGCTGTGGTAGACTCAGGCCCTACCTTCAAGGGGCTCTCTATCTTATCAACAGGAGGGCTCCTGGCCAGGAGGTACCCTGGAGGGCCAATACTATATTCCAGGAGAGGATTTCCTTTTTTCCACAGGAGGACAGGCTATGATGGGCTACATAAGGATCGGAAGTAAACTTTACATGCTCTAGTCATTTTGCTAAATTCTCTGGTTAATGATAGAGAATCCATTCTTTTGTTACCACTACCCATCAACTCCCAGGAAGTGGCAATCTTCCTACATCAAGAGAACATCTGCTTTAGCTCTGCTATTCAGTTACTCCCAATCAGAACAAGGTTCATTCTGCTCATATTCTCAGGAAGGGAAAAATAAAAACAAAAGCAAGAGACCAAGCTGACTCTGGAAGAGTATCTCTTCCGTGTCTCCCCAGGGGCTGCCTGGAACAGACCCAGCTGCGCCCTGAAGCGCTGCGTAGATCCAGGCATCTGGCTGAAGGACACGCTGTCTCCAGGCTCCAGCCCCAGCACCCTCCTTCTATCCAAAAGAACCTCCCTACTGCACAATAACACACCCCAAGCTTGTCAGTGCCAAGATCATCTTTATTATTTTATTCTTTGTTTGCTTTCCATGGCAAGTGAAAAAATAATTTAAACCAACTCTATGTACAGAGGCTTGGTTAGTTTTCCTAAGAGCTTCCAGAAAGACCTCAGCCCCTTAGATAGCAAAGAAAGGTTACCTTTAGCATCTATACAAAACTCCACCTATAAAAGTCTCACGTGTAGAAAGCGTTTCTTTATTATAAGCATCACATTTTGGGAACTAGGGTGTGGGGGTCAGGGTGGGAGGTGCAGGAACGTGGCCAGGGTGGGGCTCCACACACGCCTGCCCAGGTAATGGGTGGGGGGCTGTGGCTGGTGGCGCTCACGTGATCTGCAACGGGGTCTCCAACATCTCCATGAGGAAGGTGTCAATGGGGGTGTCCCCGATGAGCTTGAAGAAGAAGAGGTGCTCCAGGCATTTCAAGCCGATGGAGCGCAGAGCAGGAAGGCGTAGCAGCAGCTTGGCGAACCTGCAAGGAAGCAGAGGGCACAGGTGACCAGGGCAAGGAGGCCAGGGGTCAAGGATGGCAGGTGACCAGAGGGCAAGATGACAAGTAGGGCTCGCGGGAGGCACCTGCTGCTGGGAGACAGCGGCCACAGCCTTCTCCAGCAGCTATGCTGCGAGGGCCCAGAAAGGAGGACAAGGGAGCTTCAGAAACAGGCCAGAGGGCTACTGAGCCTTAAATGTAGGATCCCGTGGCCTCTTGGGGACTTCTGTGGCATGTCCTAGAATTGCCCTCAGACTCCGTCATTCACGGAGGGGGAGGAAGAACTAGACCACATCACCACCTGTGCCCTCATAGCCTGACCCTTGTAGACACAAGACTGCCCCAGCCTCCCTTGCTTGTGTGCCGCCAGCCGGGGGACTTGCGGCCTTTGAAGGTGCCCGCTGTGTGTGCGAGAGAATCTGTGTGCGAGTCTGTGCCCTCCTCAGCTTAGATTTCTGCTCTCTGACTGAAAGGACTTGGCCCCTGTGTGGTGCACTTCTAAGGAGTGTCCACAGAGTGGCAGCACTCCACTACTGAGAAAAGCCCCTGGACCTGGCCACACCAGGGTCCCCTTCAACAAGACAGCAACCAGCAGGTGACCGGCCTTCAGCACACTCACCTGCCTGCTTGAGCCAAGCGACACCCTGGTGCAGCCGCTGGGCTTCCTAGGAACACTCGGTTAGAGTGCTCGCCCTCTGTCCAGACTGTGCTGCGTACACCGGGGGGGACACAGGGGACCTGTCCTTTGCCCTCTCCCTGATCTTCCAGGCTCCAGCCTCGTCTGGGCAGTAAGAACAGGCTTCTGTCCCCAGGGTCTGGAGGAAGCCCATGCCCATGGCCACATTTCCCGGCCCCCAAACTTGCCCTCTCTGCTGCATGGGGACTTCCATGGGGCAGACCAGAGAGCGATGCAGTCACTTCAAACACGGCCTCTTTGAAATCAGACCTGGGTCCCCATGTCACCTTCAGCAGGGAACAGCTTTATCACCTCAAGCAAGTGACTGCGCCTTTCTGCGCCTCCAGTGTTTGGTGGAATGGAGAACATGATTCCCACAGTGATCCCTTCATCTGTTTGTTCATCCAACATTTAAAGACGCACAAGTAGACACTTTTATCTGCAAGGGTACATTCCCCAAGGCCTGCTGAAACCAAGGATACTACCCTAGATATATTTTCATCATATATATACATTTATAAATATATATCATATATTTATGATATAGTTTATAAATCAGGAACAGTTACTGATGAAATAACAATAAAACCATTATAACATTATAATAAAAGTTAAATAAAATTTATGAATTGTTTATTTCTGGAAATTTCCATTGAACATTATCAGACCAAGATTGACCACTAGAACCAAAACAGCTAAAAGTGCAGCTGCAATGAGAGGCTGCTATACCATAGGGAGAGGGTCCTTTCAGCACAGGTGCTAAGGGGCGGCCACCGAGAGAGCCGGACAACACCTCTAGCCATTATGAAGATTTAAACAACACATGGACACATCTCGGAGCTGTGTCCAACCTGCCAACCATGGGTCACTTGCCTCTCCCCCTTTTTCTTAATGTTACAATAAAAGTATTTTAAAACAAAGGAAATTTTGTTACTTATATACAGGAATGCTATTATGTATCTTCTATGCAGCCCAAGACAATTGCTCCCCACTCTCGGCAGCCCAGGATGTGACCAAAGGCCTGCTGCGGGGCGGGGCTGTGGGGGTGGCTGTGGTGGTTATCACCATTCCCAAGCACCACTCACCTGCCCGGCTGCTCAGGATACTTCTGCTTGGTGTAGGCCTCCAGGGTGGCATAAACCTTCTCCCTCAGAGTCTCTACCTCTGAAGGGTTGGACAGACCCTTGGCATCTGAAAAAGACGTGGATTCGGCCTCCCTCAGCAGGATGCCCTCCCCTGCCGGCTGTTCCCATCATGCTGGTGCTGCCCCTGGAGTTAGGAGAGGCTCCCAGCTAGGCCCAACTGTGAGGCAAGCAAAGCTGGTCCTTAGTGTCTCTCTGCTGTCCTCCCTGCTCCTCATCTTCCCAATAGACTCTTGGGGCAAGGTTTGAAACACTGTTAATAGCCTTGTGTCTTCCCCACTCTTTCCAAGGGGGAGGCTCTATCTTACCCAGGCCATTTTAGAAATATCTTCACACATTTATTGAGCGCCTCCTATGTGCTAAGCAGGGACTGAGTGATGAGCTGGTTACAAAAACCCAAACTGACTGTCCTGCATCGAGGAACTTAAACACCTAACTTGGGAGCCAAAGCATCTGCACAAATTACTACATAATTCTGAAGACTCATTTGTGTGGGCCCACAGCAGCATTTGACAAAGCTGATCACTCCTTCCTCCTTGAAATACTTTGGGTGTCCACTATTCATCTCTGAATTTAATGTCCACGGACGAATCCTGATTCCCACCCACCCACTGTCAGAACTTGCTCTCCCCGGACTTTTCCCCCAACTCCAAAAATGAGAACTCCATTTTTCCAATTCTTCAGTAAAACAAAACAAACAAAAACACAATCATATTTTACACATCTTGCTTTCACATCATATGTCTAATCCATGAGAAGATCCCAGTGGCTTTACCCATACACACGGAATTGAATCATTTTTACCAGCTCCTTCTCCGCCACCATTTCTCTTCCCCTCAGCTGCCCCAGGGATACCCTCTGCCACCACTCAAGACTCACTTTGGGATGACTCTGAATAGAGGCCACAAAGAGTCCACTCTGTGCCCTCTCGCTCTGTCTCAGCTGACACAGAGAATCAAAAACTATCAGAGCCCTGGAGGCCAACCTCAGAGGAGGGCTCAGCCCCACGCAGTCACCTGGGTTAAACAGCACAATGGCTCGCAGGCACCCCAGCTCCGACTTGTCCATCTGCATGTCTTTCATTTTAGAAACCAGCTCGGTTAGGACTCTGTCGGAAACAAAAGCAGGCAATGAGAAAACCAGGAGTACCAGCCTGAAGACCAATGAAGTGAATCCTGCCCCTATTGTATGGACCTGCCCATTTTCCAGATGATGCTCCAGGTATTAGGGGCACGGAGATGAGTAAGATGTAGCCCCTTCTCTCAAGGAGATTACAGTTTAACTGAAGGAACAGACGTGGATACACAAGCAGCAGGGCCAAGCCCGGTGAAAGATCTGCCACGGACAAAGCTCAAAGGAGGACTGAAGAGGATACAGCAAACTCAGAGCAGCCGACTGGAGAGGCGTCTTGGAAGACCCAGAAATTAGAAATCAAACAGGCAAAGCAAGGTGAGGGATGAGCCAGCAGAGAGCAGTGTTCAGCGGCAGGGCAGAACAGGCACCTCGAAGGACCCGAGTCCTTCCAAAACTGCGTTCCATGCTGCATCCACATGGAACATGTTGTGGGAAAAGGGTGGGACAGAGATGAGACCTCCTAGGTGGACGCGTGTATGACTCAGAAGCCCATTTATAATGAAAGTGGAAACAGGTCCTGGGGCTCAGGCGTTGGGTGGAGAGACCATTCTCAGCTTTGCTTTCCTCTTTACCAGTTTCCATCCTCTCACCCCAAGTCCTTACTCATTTTCCTTCAGTGCCACTAGGCACCAAATCTGTCAGCACGTCTCTGCCTGGCCAAGACGGGTGCGCTCCTGCTAAGGGACTCCCCCAGAGATTCTACAGGGTCCAGCACGAACCTCAGCCCTTCCTGCCTGGCCTCCTAAGAGAGATCCCAGCCCTGGCCACCAGGGTAAGCAGGTCTCCAGAAACCCACAGGGACAACATCTTCCCTCTGCCCAGCGACGCAGCTGGACTCTGACTGGCTGCACGGTAACATAACCTCAAGCTTTCCTTTAGTCTCTCATTCCCCAGGCTCATAGTTTCACGTCTTTAGTGGTCTCTGCATAGTCATGTGCACATGTCTGGGTTGCTGGTCCTGCATCTCAGCACTACCCATAAGGCACACGCACACACGTAAATGCATACACACACACATTTGTTTGTACATCCAAAGGGAACACACACGCTGGAAGCACCTGTCGAAGATGGAGCCCACGCCAGCACTGTGGGCACTGCTCCGATGCACGTGGAGGCCTGTGGCCAGAAGGATGCCGTCCTGCACGGAGACCGAGCGGTGGGAGAAAGAGGCAATCAGCAGCTCATTCCACCCTGCAGGACAAGGAGGAGGGTGAGGGAAAGCCGACCACATCCATGCTTCACTGAGAAGCATCCAACGCATGCGTTATTATCCCGAGGAAGAGAAGCAGAAGTGGAGCTCTAGGGAGGTGAAGGCCCAGTGCAGGATGACACCACTAATTAGTGAAGAAATGAAGGATAAAACTGGGGTCTCCTGATTCTGTGGCTCTGCATACCCTGCTGTGGTCTCAACGGTGTGGTCCAGAATGACAGCTGGAAGACAAGGACTCTTTTTTTTTTTTTAATCAGTCAACAAATGTGAATTGAAGCTTTACCAAATAACAGTCACGACGCTAGCTGCCTCTGCCCCCAGGACCTGACAATCTAGTTTATTTCTTTGACATTCTCTAGTAACACCCAGCACAGTGTGTAGCTTTCAGTGGACACTCAGTGACTGCTCATTATCTAACGGGGATGAATGAGTAGATTGACTCCCACGGCTGGAACAATCTTCATGAAATTTCCCCGATGGCCCTGGGACAAAACAGATGTGGCAGATGTCAACGAGCGCCCAGCGCCTCCGAAATGAGAGGTGAGGGGGAAGGCGGAGCATGGAATCCTAACCTAAAGAGACCCTGAAACCACCTCATATAAGCTGAGTAAAAAATCCTTGGCTTTCTTATCTCACCTGTGAAATGGAAATATCTACATTTGCCAATTTTATTTACAATAATGAAGCACTGCTTCCAATTATCCTCAATAAAAAGTGATTTAAGAGCCTTTGAAAATTAAATATTAACTATAAAACCGCCATAATTTTTGCCTGGGAAAACAGTTCCTCTCCTCCATTAACAATGTTTCATTTGGGAATGAAGAGTTTTAAGAGGGCCATCCAAATTTAAAAGTCTACAAGTAATATAAAAAAGAGTAACCTGTAATCACAGTTACTTGGGAGGCTGAGGCAGGAGGATCACAAGTTCCAGCCTGGCCTAGTTAGATCCTGTCTCAAAAAAAAATTTTTTTTAATGGGGGTAGGTGGGGCTGTAGGTCAGTGCAAAGCTCTGGGTTCAATCCCCAGAACTGAAAAACAAAACAAAAACACACACACAACCCAGACAAGTTGTAACTCCTTCCAGTTACTTATCGTAGCAGCCCAAGAGTAGTTTCAGGATGGCAGCCAAGGTGATTGGAACCCCAATGTGCTTTACCTGCCCGGAGCAGAATGACCTGGTCCTCCAAGGTGAGATCTGAGAAGTGGGGAATGCGCTTGGCCCACTCGACAAGGGTAAAAAGCTGCTTATCAGCAGCATGGCATATGTTGGTGACAGGGTCGTTCGTCTGAAAAAGGAACAAAGCCCGTGAGGGACAAGCCCTGGCTTGTCCCATACCCTCCGATACCCTCTCTATGTCCAGACCCAGCCTAGGAGTGGAAGACTGATGCAGAGGAAAGTCCACATACCGAATTCTCCATGTTCATGTCACCGTAGGATTCTGTCTTTGGTTCAACAGCAAGTTCGGCTTCTAGAATCCTCTCCACGGGCATGTCTTCATGGCCACTATTGGCACCTTCAGCCTCACTCTCAGCTCGCTCCCGGCTCCTCTGCCTTTCTTCCTGCACAGCTGACAGGCAGCAGATGTGCGGAGGTTACCATTAGGCCCGGGACACGTGCAGGAAAGTTAGTTACCTTCGTAAGCCTCAGTTCCCTCGTGTGTAAAATGGGGATCATCATGTTACTGAACCAGGCAGACTGTCGTGTCGACCCAAGAAACAAGGAGAGCAGTTGCTATTTGTTTATGTCACCCAGAACTAGGGTTCTTTAGAGCCTTATTCTTTCCAACGCACTATGGAGACCACACTACATTTGCATTTTAAACTTTCATCACTCTGATTCTACCCTCTGTTTCAGGTGGCCCATCTTCTCGCTCTCACCTCAGTCTCCTGCCCGCTTCCTCGACCTGCCGCCTGGCTAAAGTGTGAGCAAGCAATGGTTAAGTCTCAAGTGCTCTGCTTTATAAACTCCTGGTCGGATCCTGCGCATCATCCTTGGCATTCACGTCCCATTAGCTCTGCCCTCGTGCACCAGCCTGAACACAGCATCACCTGATCCGACTTGTCAGGGAGGATCTTCAGGGAGCTGCTGTGGGGACTCAGTAAGTGAAGGGGTGGAGGGATGTCACCTCCTAGATGACATCTCAGAGTCAGCAGTTGATTTTAAGGGTGGGGGAGGGCACACAGGCAGAGAGGCTGGAATGATCTCTGTTTCCCAAGCTTGGGTTTTTATCAAAGTTCTCTTCAGCCCTTTGACCCCACCGGGTCTGCACAACAGGATGGAAGACAGGACCCACTCTCCTTCCCAGCTATGTCCCCTTCAGCAAGACAATTGTTTCTGTTGGCTTAGTTTCCATCCTCTAAGATTCGGTTGTGGTTTCCATCTTATTCCCAGCAGCAATAAGCAGAAGGCAAGATTAGAGCATAGTTTTACATCCCAAGAATCAAGCAAATTCCATTGTGAGCAAGTAACTCACCTGACCCTCAGGGACAGCTCCTCCACTAGCAGCTTCTTACTGTCTGCAACTCTCCCTTCCTACCTGCATTCTGCCTCCCACTCCCTGGGGCTGAGCTATACAAGACTGTGGAATGAGCTGAAACTGGGATGCTTGACATTGACTTTGTCACGCAAGTGACGTCGTTGATCCCTCAAGGTCGGTCAGAGAGGGATGCAACCGAAAAGCATTACTTAGATTCCAAAGCCTGGAGGAGAAACCTTTTTCAAAATGTTGCTTTACTATTTGCTTGCTAAATGACCTTGGACATATTAGTAGGCACCCTAAGCCTCAATTTCCCTAATGATAGGGCATGGATCATAATGATTTTTAAAATAAATGAAATGGTTTCATGAGGATTAATGTGACAACTGCAAAAACGTCAATAAAAATACTTACTTTCCTTTGCCTCTTTTTACTCCCTGCCACCCCCAGGTTGATCTCTGGTTCTATCACCATCCTCTTCCCTGTCCTTGTTTCTCTTTCTGTCTCTTCTCTTCTCTCCTTTCTATTCACTTTGTCAGTTTTTATTCAGTAACAATCTATAGGAACTATAATATGTATTTTTCTCATAGCTGGTTTTACTAGCTTAAGTCAAAAACTTCTTGTATTCACTTTTCAGAGAGATAAGTTAATGGGTTTCTATTATTTTTGATTTTAAAAGATGGGGGAAACAAACTAAATGAAGTTTCTTTTGTGGTGCTCAATCAGTTTCTGCCACAGACTTGTAACACTGAAGGTAAATAACCTTCAGGTTTCAAAGACAACAACCCTGCCTTCAGGGAAGTAGATTCTAATTCTGATTTTAATGAGTGCCCAGAGGGTCTCAGTCCTGCCCAGGCTCTGTTCCCTTCTGGCTGTGGCAGCTGAGGCAGGTCCCCACCACTCTGAACCTCTGTTGCGTCTTTCAGGGAAT